>JAGVSP010000797.1:0-79787 GCA_022494985.1 Micrasema minimum
CGTTGGGAATTTCATCCCAATAACGTGTTGTGGAGCGTAATAAAACAAAAATATAGGCATGCATCACTGATCGTCAAAATACAAAAACAATAACAATTATCGAAGGTATCATCTAAGTAATGGGTGCATTCGAACTAGAGTGCTCAATGAAAATAAGAAAATGGTTTAATAAAAAAAATATTTAAGATGGGAAAAAAACGGAATGGCGAGTAGTGATCTATGGTGCAAAATCACTCACCATTCTGAAGTGTGCAACTTTTAGTCCAGCATAGGGCCCAGTTGCTCGATCACAGATCACTACCGACTCGGTAATAAGCGACGTGATAACGATTTCTTACCCATGGATGTTTAACATTTTCGCGATCACAATGGAACACGCGTTAAAAGTTATCGATCGGGATTATTAAACGAGCGCTTCTAGTCGCGAGCCATTTCCCGAGATATGTCTTATTCGCAAATAATATCTTCATTCAATCTTTCTCGAGTGCCGTATTGCATTAAGCCGGTTTTCGGCAAGCCAAATATTGAGAAAAGCAGTCGACATAATAAAAAAATCCGACAAGCGCGATGATTTGACGTTTGACGTACGGCCGCGATATCGCGTGCATCGGCTCCGCTCGGCTCAGATCGGCAATGCTCGGCTCGGCGAACGTGGTATTGAACGAATGTCATTGTGATACGTCAATAGTTATCTGTGATTGAGCTGCTGGACGGGTTACCAAAAGGTGGAGGGACATTTGGGATTCAACCTCCTAAGAGGCAGCATCAAATGCTTCCAAAATAAAAAGTGAAGGAAATAAATATTTCTTAAAATCTTTAGATTTTTGGAGAACAGGCCTTGACAATCCTAACCTTTCAGAGTTTCTGATTTCACACCTATCCTGGATCGCAAAGGATTTAAAGCTTTTATTTACTCCTGTTCCCAGCATACATTTTTAACTACAGTTAGGCCAGCGCGCGTCTAGATTAAATTCCGAAGTAATAAATACTATACGCATGGATACAAACATGTAACAACGTCAATCGCTTTTTTAATTATAATTTACTCTTATAAACCTCGAACACTAATCAATGCATAGAATTTTGTAAAACTCGTAATTGAATCAATTTTTTTTATAATTTTCATGCTTTATGAGCGAATTTAATGCCACTATTAAATGTGTTTACTCGGTTAAAACAAAATCCGTTTTTATAACTCCTGCATCACACCTGTTCTCCTCTATGGCTAACCAGGGCCCGAGAAAGCAGACTTCCGAGTTTTGAGAGTAGGTGTCATAGAAGAATTTTAGGTGTGCGGTGGTTCGACTTTGTAAGGAACACAGAGGTGAGGCAACGGACACAGCAACCCTTGGTATCCACTGTCACCCGGCGAAGGCGTTTCGGCTGGCTAGGCCTTATACTACGTATGCCTCCCGAGAGCCTTAACCATGCTTGCCTATTTTACACGGCATCAGGTTCTTGGCGTCCTGGTCGTCCACTGTTGACAATTCGTCGGCAGTTTGCGTCAGAGCTGCGGGATGTGGACTTGACTTGGGAGGATGCACGGGAGCTGGCGGCTGATCGCTTGGCCTGGAGGCAGTTTGTGGCAGTTTTCTATATGCTCCACATAGGGAGCGGATATGGTATGATGATGATGATGATGGTGATGATTAAATTTGTGTGGATTTATTTAAAAAATATTTTTAGTTATTGTTTATTTCTTTTTTTACCCGAGAGTCTTGCTTCACCTTGTAATATGATTATAGCTCGTTTGAGAGGTCGTTAGAAAACAAGTTTATACTTTAACCAATCCTTCCCCAGTATCCATTGCACTCCATCCAAGATGGAAGGTCAAAGAAAGTGCATGATGTGAGATCTCACTCTTACGTGATCAGGCTCCTACTGATTTAAATAAATTTTATATTTCCCGCCTCGTTATGTTAACGCACTATTAATAACCTTTACAATCCTTAACTAATATTTATTATTCTTTCACTTTCTTGATTCTGTGTGCTAAGTTAATTCATTTTGTTTTTGAAGATGTTACTTGAAATTGTTTAATTACATTTATATTTATTTACATGTGATTATTATATTAATATTTCATGTGTGATACATTGGACTGATGGGTACTGGAGCGAATGCCTGATCATTTTACCATCATGTAATAAAATTATCAAGATACGCTGCACTTGGTGTACCGATGCAGTGCCTTATGCACCATTGGGTGCGGAGAAGAGAAAAGTAATAGTAGTATGTGATTATATGAGACAATATTCATTTTCATGATGGTACCTGGAATGAAATTTGATAGTTTAACGTCGTTCAACGATATTTTATTGAATTTTATTTATGCCATTATTTGAAGATTTGATGCTAAGGAAAGGCGAGATGACATACTATGAAGTGGGCAAGGGCCGTGCCATAGTCCGCCTTTTGGTTTTTTTATGGTAAAACGCATATTTTTATTCATTATATTTATCAGAAATTGCTCGAATATTTTCAAACCGATTCGCAATTATGTGCTACACTAATTTGTTAGGATGCTTCCTACCTACTAAAATAAATAATATGGTAGGAAAAGATCATTACTTTTCCGCAACTTCGTACGAATCCATGCGTCAGATACCTTCCTCGACCCCAGCGATTGTTCTATGACTCGACATTTTGAACTTCTGTGGCCTTATGATGTAGTTATACGACATTTTGTCGCCGATCAGATCTAACTTAATAGTTAGAAATAACCGAACCGGGTTGTGGTCTAGTGGTAGATTCGAGGATTCCGGATTAGAATCTCTAGGTTCGAATCCCACTCCAGCACAACTTGTTTCCTGCTTTCTGGCACAGTTATTTCCGACTATTTGAAAGCAGCCCAAAATTGAAATATTTGAGTATATCATAAGAGCTCAAATGTTTCTTTTTTTATTTAAAAAAAAAAAAGAAAGAAAAAAAAAGAAAAAAAGAACTGATAAAACAGAGAAATTAATACGTAGGTACCTATGTAGATACAGTACAAAACAAAAAAAAAAATGGTTTAATATAGAGCGATAAATAAGTATACTTAAATACACATATTAAAATAATTAAACATTGATAATTTGGCATTTTAAACACATCTCAAGCACTTTGGGTGGTAACGGGTATTTACAAAACAGTATTTCGATGAAGGCACCAATAAATTAACTACTAGCTACTACTTTAATAATATAAAATTTTAAGTTTGATCTGACCCAATAAAGTGTCTTTTTAATTATTTAAATACCAGAATACATTTTAATCCCACAGTTACATTGGAAAAATCGTAAACGTTTTCGACTGAAATCACCTCCCAATTTCATAGAATCGCACACATCTTTAAAGTCGAACAAATTCAGTATAGATACTCTGACTAACGATATATTGTTTTTATCTATTTATTTAATACAACTTGAGTGATGTTGCCAGCGAACACAAACAAGTGTATCTTAAATTCTATCTCAACCCTGTTCTCACTCCAACTAACTATTATTTCTTTATTATTATAAATTGAAGACCAAAAATGATTGTTAACATTGATGCATAATTATTTGAAGGCATCTCTATCCTAAAATTAGAAAATGTTGAATATGTAATGAGATGCTTTATTTTTTATAATTGGTTTTACTTAATTTGGCAGCAGTTTGTGTTACTTTGTTTTATGTGAACTCACATTTCGTAATGAAACTTACTTTCGACTGGGGCAAATTTATACTTCAAACAAACTATTTATTTCTAAACGAATTATTTCTTTCTTAACGTACCACGTCTTAACCGTGGCTTCTTATTTTTTGAAGATGTCGTTTATATTTAAGGCCCCTTACGGGGTCCCCCATACATTCATGTACGTCAGGGCAAAATTCCCTTGTACTTCATGGTTCATTAAATAAAAATGAAAAAAAATATGACGTAATTATTAATTCTTTTTCTAGTGAATTATCGGGACTAAATTTTTATTTAAATATTTCGTTGAATCACAATTAATTTAAAGAAACCCCCTGTTTTTAATAACATTTGATGCATAACACAAAAACAGTACATATAAGATTTTTTTTTAAAATGTATTAAAGATTACGTATATATCTAGTGCATTATCTGATTAAAATTTGTAAAACATTAGTAGATTTTTGATTATATTAAATTCCGTTTTTTAACGAGCGCTCATCCGGGCGCTTACTACATTTTTAAAGATTATCGTGTATTTTTTGTATTACTACGCGATGCAAATAATAATGAAACCAAACGGCGCGACGTTCGATCGGATTTTGGTCGTGTTTTAACGAGCGCTCATCCGGGCGCTTACTACATTTTACAATTAACAAAGGGTGGACCTAGTAGCCCCTTAAAAAATTACATTCTATCAACTGCTAGGTACTACTGATACTTTCCCTTATCTACACCCAATGATGCATAGGGCACTATCAAAGTGGTCTTCAGTGTTTTTATTTCTTAAATATTACGATATTTTTGCATGAAAACGAAATTACGAAAAAACACAAGTTTTAAAGTTAAAAATATTAATTGGTTGAACGTACCTATCTACTAATTTATTTCTGAATAAATATAATAATTTTTCTACTTGTTTTTGTTGTTGTTTCGTCCGGCCCGCAGCATGGCGGTAGCGCGTTTGTCTGCCATGCATGAGGTAATCGATTCCCGATGGGGGTCAATATGAAATATTTATTTGAATTATGATTTTCACATGAAAAAAATTCGCATGTGATAACTTTTGACTGCGAAGTTTGACAGGTGACATACTAGCCTCCGGCGGGAATTCGCCCCTATAATGTTTGATTTTCTCATCGGTCTATGGGTTTGAGGATCTCTGAAGCGTGCCCTATAGCTCGGGAGACTGTTACCTTCGACCGGTAGAAAATTTAGCATCATTAGAAGCGTTTTTATGCGTTTTTTTTCGGTAAATGGCCATTCTTCATACAAACGATTTTTGCTTTTTTTTTTAAAAAAAGCGCGACTCGATTCTGACTTTTTTCGCGATGGGTTTTTGCAGCCGCTCCGTATCATTCTTTCGAGCACAATTTCATCAGCCGAAATGCTTTTTTAACGGACATATTTGCGTTTGTATTTTCGGGCATTTTTTCTCCATACTAGGTCTCCCGATTCGACACGAGAGAGTCGTCCTGGTCGAAAAAACCACTACAGAGTCGTATTTTATGCTATAAATCGAGACTAGACTATATTTGGCGTTCAAGGGTACCGTAAAAATAGCTCTAGCTGGAAAATTTACAAAGTTATTAAGTTTTTCTTTTGCGATTTTATTTGTATAGGATTTTCCATAGTAACTTTTTTTTGCTCTCTCCTGACCTTAAAAATGCCTCAAAGTTACATGTTGTTCAATTTCTACGTACAACTCATAAATATATTATAGATTCGCGTATTTTTTTTATATATATAAAAGCCTTTTCGATTAGATATCAGCTAAAATACATTCCCCATAGTAAACTGTATGGGATTTTCTTTTTTAAACGCTGGACATATTTTTCATTACGAAAACCTAAATTTCGGGTCTAATCGCTAGAAGGTGCGGAAATCTAACCGTTTCTGTAAAAAAAATTGACCCCGATGTTCATTTTTCATATAAATTATCAAATTAATAAATGAATTTCCCAAAGCGGATGTGTGAGTGAGAGGCACCTTTTTCTGCTTGGTAAAAGCGAGACGAAAGATGAACGTCTGTGTATTTATAATGATTATTTGTTTCGCCCTAATTAATAAATGTCAAAATAAAATGTGTTACCATTACGTAGAAAATAATATTAAAACCTGCCTAAAATAAAAGTACCTACTTATGTTTCCGTATAGATTTCCTCTGTCTATGACTAATAAAATTATTATTTTGCCTTCAAACAAATATTTTTTTAGCAAATTTATCTAAATACAAAATGCTTTTTGACTTTGACAGCTGACTTTTCATTTATTTAAATTTTTTGATCTATTTACACCTTGATTCCAACTTTTACAAGATAAATCCGTATTGTGATGAAAAATAAGAAATTATTATCGTTTTCCAAATGATTTTTTTTAATTGAAAATCTTTATTGTTGCTTTTGAAAAAGACAGTCACGGATTAAATCGTCGACATTGGACCAAAAATGTTTTTTTTATTGCTATAAAGTTCCTACCTTCATTTGTATGGAATAAAATTTTATAAAGTTGACAATGCACGGTTATTAATATATTTTTTTGAAGCGTTCCGTAGGCGCGTTTTTTTTTCATTCTTTGAGTTAAAAGAATCTTTGTTTAAAAATTTGGAGCATATGGACTCTGTATAATTCCTGAAAAAGCTATTTTTATTTTAAGAATACCTAATAACTTCTCATTTAAAAAAATGTAATAATCATCAACACCATTCCATAAATTCTTCCCATGTAGAGCAAATGGATTTTTTTTAAATATGAGATTGATAGCTTATGTTACTTTATACTTTTTTTTAATAAAACTAAAATGCGTTATGGTGGGGTCCTAATTTCAAATAATGCATTTGCTTTAATTCCAAGATGGCGGACGCAACTTTTTTGATAATATGAACAGGGTATCATTTCCAAGGTTATTGGGGGTTCTGGTTTTGGATTTTTTGTATATTTTTAAATCCAAGATGGCCGATGCATTAAAAAAATATGAACATGGGTATCATTAGGGGCCATGATTTCGAATTTTATTTTGATATCCAACATTAAACCAGTAGGTATAAGAGGGAGAAGGTCTCCTGACAAGCTAGCCTCCGGCAGGAAAACTCCCCTATAATGTCGATTTCTCATCGGTCTGTGGCTCTGTGGGTCTCTGGAGCGTGCCCGTATCATTTTCAAGGTTATTGGGGGTTCTGGTTTTGGATTTTTTGTTTATTTTTAAACCCAAGATGGCCGATGTATTAAAAAAAATATGAACATGAGTATCATTAGGGGCCCTGATTTCCAATTTTTTGTTTTGATATCCAACATAAAACCAGTAAGTATATAAGAGGGAGAAGGTCTCCTGACAAGCTAGCCTCCGGCAGGAAAACTCCCCTATAATGTCGATTTTTCTCATCGGTCTGTGGCTCTGTGGGTCTCTGGAGCGTGCCCGTATCATTTTCAAGGTTATTGGAGGTTCTGGGGTTTCGGATTTTTGTTTTATTTTTAAATCCAAGATGGCCGATGCACTTTTTTTAAAAACATGGGTATCATTTTCGGAATTATTAGGGGTCCTGATTTCGAACACAGCATTTTTTTTAAAGTCCAACATGGCTGACGCAACATTTTTTTTGCGCGCATGTGACCATTTTTTTATCAAATTAATTACGTTCTATAACCAAGTACCACCGTAACAAGACAAGAGACTCATGTTTATAAATAAATTAATAACGTCACGAATTGTTTAAACTTGAAATACGAGTAAATCGCTCCTAAATGTCTTAAGTCTAAAACTTAATTCTACATGTCCAGATATTATGTCAAATATTTATCTTTCTGCTAAGGATTTCATAATTTTAAAAACACGGCGCGCTATTCAAATCCATTGACTACAAAAACTAAAAACGCGATTCACCAAAAACTAACTTTTTGATGCTACAAACGTTTAGTTATTAGATGGCCGAAATCATTTTTTTTTTAAAAATGTTTTTAGTTATTTCCCTACGAGGGCCACCAAAACACTTCTATTAAATAAATAAATTTCTAAAAATAATAATTATAAACTGTTGAATTATACTTAAATTTTATTTCTAAAAATTCAGCTCCCCCACTCTTCAAGTCTACTTGAAGAGAGCCGTACGCTCGTCGACCCTCTATATTATTCACCTAAGGGCGTTTGTCCCTCTTCCTCTCGCACTTTTCCCCGTATGAGAGGGAGAGAGTCCGAAGTTTGACAGCTGACATACTAGCCTCCGGCGGGAATTCGCCCCTATAATGTTTGATTTCTCATCGGTCTACTGGGGGTGCAAGGATCTCTGAAGCGTGCCTATAGCTCGGGAGACTGTTACCTTCGACCGGTAGAAAATTTAGCATCATTTAGAAGCGTTTTTATGCGTTTTTTTCCGTAAATGGCCATTCTTCATACAAACGATTTTTGCTTTTTTTTCAAAAAGCGCGACTCGATTCTGACTTTTTTCGTGATGGGTTTTTGCAGCCGCTCCGTATCATTCTTTCGAGCACAATTTCATCAGCCGAAATGCTTTTTTAACGGACATATTTGCGTTTGTATTTTCGGCATTTTTTTTTCTCCATACTAGGTCTCCCGATTCGACACACGAGAGTCGTCCTGGTCGAAAAAACCACTACAGAGTCGTATTTTATGCTAAAAATCGAGACTAGACTACATTTGGCGTTCGTGGGTACCGTAAAAATAGCTCTAGCTGGAAAATTTACAAAGTTATTAAGTTTTTCTTTTGCGATTTTATTTGTATAGGATTTTCCATAGTAGTAACTTTTTTTGCTCTCTCCTGACCTTAAAAATGCCTCAAAGTTACATGTTGTTTCAATTCTACGTACAACTCATAAATATATTATAGATTCGCGTATTTTTTTAATATATAAAAGCCTTTTCGATTAGATATCAGCTAAAATACATTCCCCATAGTAAACTGTATGGGATTTCTTTTTTAAACGCTGGACATATTTTTCATTACGAAAACCTAAATTTCGGGTCTAATCGCTAGAAGGTGCGGAAATCTAACCGTTTCTGTAAAAAAAAAATTGACCCCGATGTTCATTTTTTCATATAAATTATCAATTAATAAATGAATTTCCCAAAGCGGATGTGTGAGTGAGAGGCACCTTTTTCTGCTTGGTAAAAGCGAGACGAAAGATGAACGTCTGTGTATTTATAATGATTATTATTTGTTCGCCTAATTAATAAATGTCAAAATAAAATGTGTGTTACCATTACGTAGAAAAATAATATTAAAACCTGCCTAAAATAAAAAAGTACCTACTTATGTTTCCGTATAGATTTCCTCTGTCTATGACTAATAAAATTATTATTTTGCCTTTCAACAAAAATTTTTTTTAGCAAATTTATCTAAATACAAAATGCTTTTGACTTTGACAGCTGGACTTTTCATTTTTTAAATTTTTTGATCTATTTACACCTTGATTCCAACTTTTACAAGATAAATCCGTATTGTGATGAAAAATAAGAAATTATTATCGTTTTTCCAAATTTTTTTTTTTAATTGAAAATCTTTATTGTTGCTTTGAAAAAGACAGTCACGGATTAAATCGTCGACATTGGACAAAAAAATTTTTTTTTTATTGCTAAAAAGTTCCTACCTTCATTTGTATGGAATAAAATTTTATAAAGTTGACAATGCACGGTTATTAATATATTTTTTTGAAGCGTTCCGTAGGCGTTTTTTTTTTTCATTTCTTTGAGTTAAAAGAATCTTTGTTTAAAATTTGGAGCATATGGACTCTGTATAATTCTGAAAAAAGCTATTTTTATTTTAAGAATACCTAATAACTTCTCATTTTAAAAATGTAATAATCATCAACACCATTCCATAAATTCTTCCCATGTAGAGCAAATGGATTTTTTTTAAAAATATGAGATTGATAGCTTATTACTTTATAACTTTTTTTAATAAAACTAAAATGCGTTATGGTGGGGTCCTAATTTCAAATAATGCATTTGCTTTAATTCCAAGATGGCGGACGCAACTTTTTTGATAATATGAACAGGGTATCATTTCCAAGGTTATTGGGGGTTCTGTTTTGGATTTTTTGTATATTTTTAAATCCAAGATGGCCGATGCATTAAAAAAATATGAACATGGGTATCATTAGGGGGCCATGATTTCGAATTTTATTTTGATATCCAACATTAAACCAGTAGGTATAAGAGGGAGAAGGTCTCCTGACAAGCTAGCCTCCGGCAGGAAAACTCCCCTATAATGTCGATTTCTCATCGGTCTGTGGCTCTGTGGGTCTCTGGAGCGTGCCCGTATCATTTTCAAGGTTATTGGGGGTTCTGGTTTTGGATTTTTTGTTTATTTTTAAACCCAAGATGGCCGATGTAAAAAAAAAATATGAACATGAGTATCATTAGGGGCCCTGATTTCCAATTTTTTGTTTTGATATCCAACATAAAACCAGTAAGTATAAGAGGGAGAAGGTCTCCTGACAAGCTAGCCTCCGGCAGGAAAACTCCCCTATAATGTCGATTTCTCATCGGTCTCTGGCTCTCTGGGTCTCTGGAGCGTGCCCGTATCATTTTCAAGGTTATTGGAGGTTCTGGGGGTTTCGGATTTTTTTTGTTTATTTTTAAATCCAAGATGGCCGATGCACTTTTTTTTAAAAACATGGGTATCATTTTCGGAATTATTAGGGGTCCTGATTTCGAAACAGCAGCATTTATTTTAAAGTCCAACATGGCTGACGCAACATTTTTTTGCGCATGTGACCATTTTTTTATCAAATTAATTACGTTCTATAACCAAGTACCACCGTAACAAGACAAGAGACTCATGTTTTATAAATAAATTAATAACGTCACGAATTGTTTAAACTTGAAATACGAGTAAATCGCTCCTAAATGTCTTAAGTCTAAACTTAATTCTACATGTCCAGATATTATGTCAAATATTTATCTTTCTGCTAAGGATTTCATAATTTTTAAAAACACGGCGCGCTATTCAAATCCATTGACTACAAAAACTAAAAACGCGATTCACCAAAAACTAACTTTTTGATGCTACAACGTTTAGTTATTAGATGCCCGATCATTTTTTTAAAAAATGTTTTTAGTTATTTCCCTACGAGGGCCACCAAAACACTTCTATTAAATAAAAAAATTTCTACAAAATAATAATTATAAACTGTTGAATTATACTTAAATTTTATTTCTAAAAATTCAGCCCCCACTCTTCAAGTCTACTTGAAGAGAGCCGTACGCTCGTCGACCTCTCTATATATTACCTAAGGGCGTTTGTCCCTCTTCCTCTCGCACTTTTCCCCGTATGAGAGGGAGAGAGTCCGAAGTTTGACAGCTGACATACTAGCCTCCGGCGGGAATTCGCCCCTATAATGTTTGATTTCTCATCGTCTATGGGTTTGAGGATCTCTGAAGCGTGCTATAGCTCGGGAGAGACTGTTACCTTCGACGGTAGAAAATTTAGCATCATTAGAAGCGTTTTTTATGCGTTTTTTTCGGTAAATGGCCATTCTTCATACAAACGATTTTTGCTTTTTTTCAAAAAGCGCGACTCGATTCTGACTTTTTTTCGATGATGGGTTTTTGCAGCCGCTCCGTATCATTCTTTCGAGCACAATTTCATCAGCCGAAATGCTTTTTTAACGGACATATTTGCGTTTGTATTTTCGGGCATTTTTTCTCCATAGTAGGTCTCCCGATTCGACACGAGAGTCGTCCTGGTCGAAAAAACCACTACAGAGTCGTCGTTTTTTATGCTATAAATCGAGACTAGACTACATTTGCGTTCGTGGGTACCGTAAAAATAGCTCTAGCTGGAAAATTTACAAAGTTATTAAGTTTTTCTTTTGCGAGTTTTTTTATTTGTATAGGATTTTCCATAGTAACTTTTTTTGCTCTCTCTCTGACCTTAAAAATGCCTCAAAGTTACATGTTGTTCAATTTCTACGTACAACTCATAAATATATTATAGATTCGCGTATTTTTTTAATATATAAAAGCCTTTTCGATTAGATATCAGCTAAAATACATTCCCCATAGTAAACTGTATGGGATTTTCTTTTTTAAAACGCTGGACATATTTTTCATTACGAAAACCTAAATTTCGGGTCTAATCGCTAGAAGGTGCGGAAATCTAACCGTTTCTGTGTAAAAAAAATTGACCCCGATGTTCATTTTTCATATAAATTATCAATTAATAAATGAATTTCCCAAAGCGGATGTGTGAGTGAGAGGCACCTTTTTCTGCTTGGAAAAGCGAGACGAAAGATGAACGTCTGTGTATTTATAATGATTATTTGTTCGCCTAATTAATAAATGTCAAAATAAAATGTGTTACCATTACGTAGAAAATAATATTAAAACCTGCCTAAAATAAAAGTACCTACTTATGTTTCCGTATAGATTTCCTCTGTCTATGACTAATAAAATTATTATTTTGCCTTTCAAACAAATATTTTTTAGCAAATTTATCTAAATACAAAATGCTTTTGACTTTGACAGCTGGACTTTTCATTTATTTAATTTTTTTTTTGATCTATTTACACCTTGATTCCAACTTTTACAAGATAAATCCGTATTGTGATGAAAAAATAGAAATTATTATCGTTTTCCAAATGATTTTTTTTTTAATTGAAAATCTTTATTGTTGCTTTTGAAAAAGACAGTCACGGATTAAATCGTCGACATTGGACCAAAAATGTTTTTTTATTGCTATAAAGTTCCTACCTTCATTTGTATGGAATAAAAATTTATAAAGTTGACAATGCACGGTTATTAATATATTTTTTTGAAGCGTTCCGTAGGCGTTTTTTTTTTTTTCATTCTTTGAGTTAAAAGAATCTTTGTTTAAAATTTGGAGCATATGGACTCTGTATAATTCCTGAAAAAGCTATTTTTATTTTAAGAATACCTAATAACTTCTCATTTTAAAAATGTAATAATCATCAACACCATTCCATAAATTCTTCCCATGTAGAGCAAATGGATTTTTTTTAAAATATGAGATTGATAGCTTATGTTACTTTATAACTTTTTTTTAATAAAACTAAAATGCGTTATGTGGGGGGTCCTAATTTCAAATAATGCATTTGCTTTAATTCCAAGATGGCGGACGCAACTTTTTTGATAATATGAACAGGGTATCATTTCCAGGTTATTGGGGGTTCTGGTTTTGGATTTTTTGTATATTTTTAAATCCAAGATGGCCGATGCATTAAAAAAATATGAACATGGGTATCATTAGGGGGCCATGATTTCGAATTTTATTTTGATATCCAACATTAAACCAGTAGGTATAAGAGGGAGAAGGTCTCCTGACAAGCTAGCCTCCGGCAGGAAAACTCCCCTATAATGTCGATTTCTCATCGGTCTGTGGCTCTGTGGGTCTCTGGAGCGTGCCCGTATCATTTTCAAGGTTATTGGGGGTTCTGGTTTTGGATTTTTTGTTTATTTTTAAACCCAAGATGGCCGATGTATTAAAAAAAAAATATGAACATGAGTATCATTAGGGGCCCTGATTTCCAATTTTGTTTTGATATCCAACATAAAACCAGTAAGTATAAGAGGGAGAAGGTCTCCTGACAAGCTAGCCTCCGGCAGGAAAACTCCCCTATAATGTCGATTTCTCATCGGTCTGTGGCTCTGTGGGTCTCTGGAGCGTGCCCGTATCATTTTCAAGGTTATTGGAGGTTCTGGGGGTTTCGGATTTTTTGTTTATTTTTAAATCCAAGATGGCCGATGCACTTTTTTTTTAAAAACATGGGTATCATTTTCGGAATTATTAGGGGTCCTGATTTCGAACACAGCATTTATTTTAAAGTCCAACATGGCTGACGCAACATTTTTTTGCGCATGTGACCATTTTTTTATCAAATTAATTACGTTCTATAACCAAGTACCACCGTAACAAGACAAGAGACTCATGTTTATAATAAATTAATAACGTCACGAATTGTTTAAACTTTGAAATACGAGTAAATCGCTCCTAAATGTCTTAAGTCTAAACTTAATTCTACATGTCCAGATATTATGTCAAATATTTATCTTTCTGCTAAGGATTTCATAATTTTTTTAAAAACACGGCGCGCTATTCAAATCCATTGACTACAAAAACTAAAAACGCGATTCACCAAAAACTAACTTTTTGATGCTACAACGTTTAGTTATTAGATGGCCGTCTATTAAATAAATAAATTTCTATTCGATACACGCCAGACTTATAATTTACGCTTTACGAGCAATTTATGTCAAATCATATCTACCGAATGTCGATGGGAAAATGTCAGGAAATTTAATTAGATTAGAAAATATTGTTTTCCGATTTTTGGTGAAAAAATACTTCTGTTGAACAGAAGTTTATTTTGAAAAAAGCTTGAGAACTTTACTAGTTATTTTACCTCTAATGTGTAGGTTGCAAAATGCGCCTTAATAACTCCTGCCATCACACCTGTTCTCACTCTATGGCTGCGAATCGTGGCACCTAACCAGGGCCCAAGATAGGCAGACTTCTGAGTGCAGAGAATAGGTGTCCTTAGAAGAATTTTAGGAGTGCGGTGGTTTGACTTTGTAAGGAACACAGAGGTGAGGCAACGGACACAGCAACCCTTGGTATCTACTGTCATCCGGCGAAGGGCGTTTCGGCTGGCTAGGCCATATACTACGTGCGCCTCCCGAGAGCCTTAACCATGCTGCCTATTTTACAAGGCATCAGGTTCTCGGCGTCCTGGTCGTCCACTGTTGACAGTTCGTCGGCAGTTTTCGTCAGAGCTGCGGGACGCGGACTTGACTTGGGAGGATGCACGGGAGCTGGCGCCGATCGCTTGGCTGGAGGCATTTGTGGATATCCATAAGCTCCACATAGGGAGCGAATATGGTATGATGATGATGAATGTGTAGGTATGCAGATATACTTAATAAATAATAATAGATAAAGTAAGGTCAAAAGCTTTAGGATGTACCTACAATGAAAATGATGTGAAAAACAGAGTAATTGGCGGATTTTAAAACTTTCACGGCAATTTCTACCATTATTTTTTAAATCAAGGGTTATTTTAAAAGTTCGAGTTTCGACGGGAAAATATATATAAAAATCACATTGAAATATTTACTTCAATGTGATTTTTAACATTAAATATTTTATATGTGATATCTTGAACTGGCGCTGAAGCTTTAGTCTGATCATCTTGCGTTCATAACAAATTATCAAGATAAGATAGTAAAACGAAGTGCCCTAATGTGCCAAATTTGGTGCGGATAAGGGTAAAGTAAGTGTATTAGTAAAAGTATTTAGAAATGAGGATAGCATGATTCAAGTTAATGCTTTTGGTCTGGTTTGAACTGTATTAGTAGGATGTACCTATGGTTTTTATTTCCTTTTCAGTGGATGCCAGTACTTATTGCTTTCAAAACATTAAAAAGAGGGAAATAAAAAATGGTATTATAGATATAATTCCATGGGACTACCTTGTTTTTCGATAAGAAGTTTTAAATGCGACAATTATTATTCTGGCGATGTTTTTAGTTGTTTTAAAAAACGTCGTTAATTTCAAAACGTTATCTTCCTAAGTTTACATAAAATGTAAGCTGGATTTTTTTATAAATAATATGAGTAATGGTAATACATAAAAGAGTTTCAGAAGACGCTGACGGAAGAAACTACTAATAAAAGTGAAAATGTTATTGAACATAGGACTCTAAACTTGAAGCTCTATAGGTAATAGTAGATCGCCATAACGATAGTGCTGATAATCATGAGAAGTTATACGACACATAATAATATAATACTCGTACAATGGACTCTATTTTCCCACGAAGCCTGCAAATTCCCATTGAATGAAACTTGTCGTTTGTCGCAGAACCATTCTGCGCTTTGCCCACAAACCATTGACACGAACTTCGCCATTTTATGATACATAAAACAAAGTTTTGACATGAAGCGCCGAAGGAATTTCGTGGTCCGCGATTTATTGGCATACGAGGGAAAGTTGTGTCTCCAACAAAAAAAAAAAAAAAAAGTCGCCTGCGGCGGCTCACTGTGATCATTTTACGAATATTTATATGTTTTATGATTCGGAAAGACATTAATAAACATTATTTCCGCAGCGGAAATTTTTAAATTAGCCTTCTACAACAATTACTTATACCCTAATACCATATTAGACATCTTTATCGATTGGATTGACTTGTAAAACTACTAGAAGTTGTTAGGAAATAGCGTAAAAATAAATACGCAGCTAGGAATATAGAAGTGTAGGTAATCGTAGGATCATATTCTTACATCTCACTATGGAAACCGTTCCAACCAGAACGCGTTGTCAAAATACACTATCACAACAAAATGCAGTAGACATGTGTACATTATTTAGTTTTTTTTAAATTGACATTTTGACATGAAATAAATTGATATTTGATATTATTTGATAGTAGAGACAGAGAAACACTGGAAACGAATTTGTATTAACTAGGCGTTCTATAGGGCTTATGACCTGTCATTTCCAGGGCGTATGTCCCCATTCCGGGAATGTTGTAATACATAAAGTGGCCAGTTAACCCAGCCAATGACCGGTCATATAAGCCCTGTAAACGCCTTTGATAATCCACATTCGTTTCCAGAGTTTCTTCTCTGTCCTCTGTTGGGATATCAATCATATCCTGATATAAAGCCCAGCATGGGTATAAATCCAGTTATTGGTCTACAAGTATTGGTACACATTCAAAATGGTGTTAAATTGATATTTATTTAAATTTTAACAAAGCTTATCAAAGTAGCAGTTTGAGATGCCTACACTTTGTGTTGTACCTATTCAACTGTTTTTGTACTTGTAAATGTAGGGTCCGACGCCTTGCAGGGCAACCCTCTTAAACTGTGCACCCCCCCCCCCCCCCCCCCCCCCCCCCCCCCCCCCCCCCCATACCCCCCCCCTGGGGAACCCATAAAGAACTCGAAATATTTTCATAAACTTACTCTTCTCGCGTGACTTACATACCTTATTAACAACACTCAAATCTGAAATACTCCCCATACCTGACTGTTCGGGCATCCATCAGCTTCTAATAAAATCAGTTTTCAGCACCATAGTATGTGTGCGTATTACGCTAAGACCTTTATATACAGGTTTTTATGATCCATGATAGGATCATTGATAGGCACATCATAAACAATATGTACACAAAAAAATAGGAAATGCATTTTTAAAAAGAAAATTAAAGAGAAAAGTAAAGATTTCAAGTTTGTTTAGACTCTGAGACTGCTCGAGACCCTTATCACCTTTATAAGCATCTTCTACTAGGTACCTAATAACATCATTTGGAAATAATAGACCAGATAAAACGATAAAGATTGTATTTTTATTTCGGAGGATCATTTCTTCGTGGGTGTCGGGTAAATACTTTATTTGGTTTTTATTACTCATTGTTCGGATTATAAGTTACCATGATTTCAACATTTGTACCTTTTTAGAGAAGTATTAAGGTTAATGTAGAATGAACCCACTAAAATGTAATTAATGTAATGCATACTTAAGTAATATGGTCTATAAAATGTTTTGTTATTGTAGTTTTCATAAAGTGAACTATCCTATCATTTCAAATTTCCACATTAGTACCAACGTTTTTTTAAATCAGCATAAGTTATAATAATATACCTCAATACACAATTTACGTACATAAACTTAAATAGGTAATCGTATAGAATAATATAAAGTAAAATATTAATCAATGATTTAAAAACGATGGTAGTGCTTGCGTGCGAGAATTAAGAGTATGAATAAGGCGAGAGAAGGAGGCCGAACGAAAGACTCAGCTCCCAGGCGATGCCAGGAGACCTACACCAGTCAATTCAGTAGAAAATTGCCCCTACCTTTTGTATTATGGAAGCTGGAAAAGGAGTAGATCTTCTGGGCTGCACTTCACTTTAAAATAACTTCACAAAAACACAAAACGGATCACAAAATTTCAATACAGACACAAGTACACAATGGATGAGGGTTTTAAAATAGTTCAAGGTTGAATTTAAATGCGGGTGCGTTTGGATTAATTTATAAGAAGCGAGTTCGCGAATATGCGTGTGGGTTTTTGAACGGATGCGTTATTGTTGTAATTTTCAGACTACCCGCGAAGTGCCATAGATAATTTGGTATTTTGGATAGAGGACGGTATAGAAGGAATATAGGAATAGGAATCAAGGATTTACTGGGGCAACTTGTTCCAAGAATGACCTAGTACAAATCATCACCAGCAAGCCCCGAGAAACCAAACCCATCGGCCAAAACAATTCCTGTTGCGCAATTCCTGTGGCTATCGCGAAGTTATCCATTGAAGCTGTCTTCTATAAAAATTGACATAATATTTATTATACTTTGATTAAAAAAAAATCACTGGCACTGCACGCTGCACAGTGTTACGATTCGACATGGTAATATTTTTTTAATATTTTAACTGAATAAGGTACACATTTCTAATTTCTTATTTGCCCACGTTAAAAATTTATCTTTTACAATAAAATTTACGTGACGGACATTCCAATTAGAAGTAAATAAGATTATACTCCATTATTCGGAAGATGAAGTAGTTGATAATATAGTGGCAATACTTTTGTTAGGAAGGTACCTACCGGAAGTTTTAGGAAATAGTTCCCATGGCGTGTTGCATTAACAATAAAATTAATTTGTTTTACCAAATATACCTACTCATTACATTTCATATTTCTAATTTTGGATATTTCTTTGTGAATAATTTGGTTTTATAACAATACATTCGTTTTCGTACAAAAAAAATTGAAGATAGGTACTACGGTACTACTACTACTTTTCCCTTATCCTAATGGTGCATAGGGTACTGAATTGATGCACTTAGTGCAGTGAATCTTGATAATTTGTTACATGAGGCATGATCGCTCTTGCGCTCCAGCGATAGTCCTAACTCCTTACTACAGGGTACAACCCGGAAACTGGTGAATCTACATCATATTTGGAGTCGAATGTGTAATATGACTTTTTAATCTAAGCTTGAAAATTTTTTTTTTTTTCAGAAAGCTTTTTTTAGAAGAAAATATGGGAGATTAAGTAAAAATTGCACAAATTCTTATTCAAATGGTATTTTTTTATTTTGTTTTCTTCATGGATAGTATTAATTTGACTAAATACATGATATTTGAAAACAATTCGGAAAAAAAAATCGGAGAAAAAATCAGTAGGTACTTACACAATTTTCTCGAAAAGTAAGGGTCAAATAAAAAAATCGACTCCAAATATGATGTAGATTCACTAGGTTCCCGCTTGTACGTCGAGTTTTTTTGCACCCTGTAAAATCTGAACAGGGGTCGTAAACATTTAAATTAATTTTCAACAATACATATTATTAGGTAATAATTTTTTTTTACTCCTTGATACAAACTGATCTTTGACGCAATGTACATTAATGTAGGTACATATTTTTGTCTTGGTATAAGTAACATCTAAACCATTAATAATATTCAGATAATTTGTTAAGTATCATTTACGTGAAAATTTACCTAAAAATCGCGTTATTAAAATAAAGACACAAGAAACTACTACTACTACTCTCCCTTATCTGCACCCGATGGTGCATTAGGCACTGCATTGTTATAAGAAACGCTTTGCGTGTCTTTGGTACAAGTATGACCATGGCAATATGGAACAGACAAAATTAGGATAACCACATCAGTAAAGTCGTGATGTGACGTCACTCTACTCACTCAACTAACTAATAATAGCCTTTACCCTGAAGATGACCCTTTTGACGGAGGCCAAAACATTGACTCAAGAACAGATAACAACTAACTTAGATACAAATAACTTGACAGTCAAAAAGTTAGAATAAAAATATAATATATTTATATTCTTAGTTGAAATGCGATCTCTCAGGCAAATGTGTGTTAAGACTATGTGTGATAGGTGTACAAATGTCGAAATTAGAGTAGAGTGCAAGGCTGAGATAAGCATTATCGTCAAAATTAAGAAAGGGCTTTTACGATGGTATGGTCATGTGGAGCGAACGAGTGATGAAAGAACGGCCAAAAAAAGTTTAAATGCAAGTGTGCCTGGATGTAGAAGCCGAGGATGCCGAGAAAGACATGGCATGACCAAGTACGCAAGTACTTGAAAGTGGACATGTGAAAAGTCGGAATAACCGGCGTATGTGCATGAGAAGATGTATGAATGTAGAGGAAGCAAAGGAAGTCTGTCAGGACAGAGTGGTATGGCGTTCTATCCTCTCTGCCTATTCTTACTGGGAAATGGCGTGATGGTTAGTTAGTTAGGTTGGGAATTAAGATCAAAAGATCAAGAATTTTTTTTTTTTACTTTGTAATTTACTTTACTTATCTAGGTTCTAATCTGCTCTTGGTGTATGTACCAATGAGGTGCCCTATGCACCATCGGGTGCGGATAAGAGAAAGTGGTAGTAATAGTAGTGGTATCTACTAGTATAAAGTAAGTACCTACAAAAAGACAAAATTGCATCGAAATAGAAACTCTGTCTCCTATGATAGTCGATGTAGAAAATCTTCTAATTTAAATATCTACATAAATTAAACACGTTTCATCATTTCCAATACTGCATGTTGGCTATTGTAGTTGTCATTCAGATTTCAAACACAGTTTGATGAAGACAGGAGAAGAACGTTTTGAAATATTTGTCAAATAAAAGATTATGTTAATTTTTACTTAACTATTTTTTCCTTCGAAAACATTGAATGTAAAATACTTTTATGCTCATTAAGTAACAATTTAGAAGAGTATTTGGGAACACATAAATAACACCAAAGAGTTTTAAAATTGAACAATACAAAAAGACAGCTTCTCCTTATAAGTATTTTTACATAAATTATATTATAAAAGTATCACCCAAATCTTTGTATTATTTTTAGAGACATATTTGGAAGAAACAATGTAAGGAATATTGCATATTCTGAATATTTTACAATAGTTAATAAATTTAAAAGATGTTAAGTTTTTTATGGTGTAAAACATTGTCTTTGCATGCCAGTAATATAGGTCGCGTCATGTAAAAAAAACGCTGGCGGTCAGGCTGCGCATTACCGCATCAGGCGATTATCGATCTTATTTGGTACGCTGGGTGGGCGGGTCACATGCGCAAACACACCCCCTACACTTTCTTCTAGCGTTCTTTTAACATGACGCGACCTATGCCAATCTAAAAAATATATTCTCATACCTAATATTATAAAATGGCGATGTGTAAAATATATCTCAACAAAGCAGGAGCTCAAATAACAGAGAACATTAGCTAGGAGACGTATGTTATTACATCACAAAACACCCGGGTTCGAGAAAAATCCCCTTTGATGTTTGCAATCGCTGGGAATAGAAACTCAGTGGCGCCCAGCATGTGGCGCACACCATTTCAAAGTTATTTTTTTTTATTTTTTAAATCAATTTGAATCTAATATAATATTAGAGTTTCCTACATCTCATGGCCGACCTGATAAATTTTCATTCCTTCTCTCATCATACGAACTCTTCTGCGCCTTAAGTAAGATTTTAAATCATATTAACTTCTCACACATAACTTATAGCTGAATGGGTATGCTAAAATAACATTTTATTATTTACCCACTTTCGCTCAACGAAGCAACTTGACACACTTCAACTCTTATTTTTCCTTCTCACCCGAGTTGATGTTTAAACAAAATTTTGTCTTACTTGCATACGAACACAGAAATGTTGAAATTCAAATGTAAAGGACCCTTTGTAAAATAAACAAAATACTTTAAGCATTCTTAATTTCAGAGATTTTTTTTTAATTCATCCATTGAAATCCATGTTTATTGATTTGAGAAAAAAAAACAGAGCCATTCATAAATTGCTGTTATCTTATATTTTATTATCTCCGTCTTCTTCTTCTTTATTTTTCTTACATTCATTTTTTAAATGTTGTTTGACTATTGACCAGAGTAGAGTGTAAAAGAATTCACAACTGACATTCTTTGTATGAACAGGTTATGCCTTTGTGGGATTTTTTAATGTTTTTAAATGTATTTTTGCTTTTTATATATTTTATAATTATTATTTACTTTTTTTCTTATGCATTTTTCTTAAACAATTTTTTTCCCGATAACAAATAAATAAATAATACTGTCTTGATATTATAACATTTTAATAATATGTTCTTCTAATTTACCTTCATGAACGTATTTCTAGGTGATGAATATTAATTGAATGTTTTTTTTGTTACAGATATTAGTGGTGATACTGTGTGTGGGGAGCATATCCTGGGCCAGTTCCCAAACTCCGGACAGCAAAAATGACATAGCGCCAAAACCACCAACTGGTTTAGATCCAGTATTGAGACGTGCCCTATTGAAAGCCATTTCTGATTTAGAAAATTGAAACTGCAGTGCCTGCGCTAGATTCAACTACAGAGTACTCTGAAACAACTGATGGCTCTACTGATAACAATGAAATTTTAGAAACCAGTGATAACACGAACAACAGAAATGACTTTGACGATTCCAATAACAATGTTAATACTCAATCTCAACAAAATTCCAATGAAACCGTCCACTTCCAATCATTTACAGTGGATTCTCAAAAGGTTTTAGAAAATAGCGAAACCCTCGAAGCGAGGCAAGTCACCGAAATTGATCTTGATAAGGAAATTGGGCTACCATCTAATGAACTTCCAAAGAATGATGAAAAAAACAAACAGGGTACTGATGATACAGAAGCGAGAATTATCAATTCTAATATTCAAGCTGATAGTGCCGTACCCCAAATCATAAGACCGATTTACAAAAAGGCTAAGGTATCTCTAAAGACAACCACCGTAAAACCAATCACTACAACAAGGCCCTCACATAATGAAGATGGTGAAAATATTGAAGAGCTAGAGGACGTCCAAGTATTTAAAGCTCCTCTTGTAGCGGCATTTACTGTTCATCAAGATATAAATGGATCACCTAAGAAAGTTATTCCGATATTCAAACAGGCAATACGGGAACCCATAGCTCCAATTTCTCCCCTGAATTCAAGAATTAACATACCATCACAAATCTTACAAAACAACAACCCTACTCCACAGGCTTCTGAAAAGCAACATGTATTAAATCAACAAGGTATACAAAATCCGCAGCAATTTGTTCCTCTTCCAGCCTCCAGTGAGCTGAGCCAACAACAAATCAGAGTCCTTCAACAACAATTGGAACAAAAAACAATTCTTTTAGAAGAACAACTCAGAGAACTCCAAAAGCAGCAAAAATACCATGAAGAAATATTGAAACAGCAACAGACTATTCGCAACCAATATGAACAATCAAATCAAAGGTTCCAAAATGCAGTACAGCAGCAAAATACTGTCAGACAGCAAATCAATCTTCAACAACAAAATCCTCAACTACAACAAAATTCTCAACTGCAACAAAATCTTCAACTTCAACAAAATCCTCAACTGCAACAGAATCTTCAACTGCAACAAAATCCTCGACTGCAACAAAATCCTCAACTGCAACAAAATCTTCAACTGCAACAAAATCCTCAACTGCAACAAAATCCTCTACTACAGCAAAATATTCCGCAAACAAATTCATTTTCCATTCAGCCAAGTATCGCTGTGCATTCGACTCTAAGTAATACTGAATTGCAGCTTCCTCAAAAAGAAGCAGTAGACTTTTTGAATCAACTCCGGTCTCAGTTCAATAACCAACAAATCTCTCAATTTTCTAACCAGCAGCAACCCCAGTTTTTCAATCAACAGAATTCTCAGGTGCCTTTCCAACAGTCCACACAATTCAACCAAAAAGTACCGCAATTTCCGATTCAAAACAGTATTTCACAACCACCAACGCAGCAGCAATTGCCGAGCAATCGACCATTCCAGAACAATTTTGTAACTCCTATTAAACAAAGCATAATTCAGCAACAGCTGCCAAGGGAAAAACCATTCCAGAATACATTTTTTAATCCCCAGTCAAGTTTACAACAGCAGCAATTACCTAAGGAAAGTGGTTTTGTAAATTTCAATAACAATCAACAATCTCCTTCTTCAAACAGAGTATTTAGACATGATTCTGGTACAGGAAACTTTGGTTTCAACAGGAACAGTGACTTTAAAAATGTTAACTATTTCCCAGGAAATAGTAATAGAAACTTTGTCCAGCAACAATCTAGATTCAGAACGGATGATAAACTAAAATCACTTTTATTTCAATCGGGACTTACATCTGGTGGAAAGTCGCAGGAAGATTTGAGTATTGTTTCAAAAGTTTTGTCATTAAATCATGGCTTTGTACCATTTTTCAATCAACGTTTTAATCGCTAAATCTATAGTACCTCCCTGTTAAAAAAACATATTTGAATTACAAAAGATAAAGGTGAGATTCATTCGTTTGAGTCGCGAATCTTGAATCAAATAGGGTTCAAATTATACAATTTGTTCATACACAATGCCAGCATTTTTTAAAAATTATTTTAATTGTTTTATTCATTAATTCAACCTCATTAATCAAAGTTATCGTATCTATCATTCTATCATTTATTAGTTATGAGCAAGATTGTGAAATTACATCAGAATCATTGCTTCTTCCACAAAAAATAAGATAAAGGAAATATGAATTTTCCTTATTATCGTAATCCTTTATAGAGAAGTCACAAGTTTTAGTTTTTAAGATATCTATTATTTAAATGTGTACTTAGTTATAGTAGAAATAAGAGTTTGTAGTTGGTAATTATTTATATATTATTCTTATGAATGAAGAGTTTCATTACTGTACGTTCACATGGTTTGGTTTTTGTAAGCTTGTTAAAAAAAAAGCCCACCATTTGTTTAAATTCTTTTTTTTTTACTGAAATTCAAAGTTTTTAATACATATCTATCAGTGTAAATAGATGCATAGATGATGTGAATTTAATGTTGAATTTTATATAATTTTTTTGTACATGTTTCTTTAAATTTTCATTATAATGCAATAGAATATCTTCATAAAGGATGAATTTTAAAATTAGCATTTAATTTCTTAATACATAGGTACTTGTATTAATAAGATTTGTATAAGTATTTATTGACATCAGTACATTCATACTGACATATTTTAATATATAAGCGAGATCACAAGAATTATTGTTTGCCATTAAAATGTTTTTTTTTTTATTAAGTCTTATTTTATTTTAGAATTTTGGTTTAGCAATAGTTCTATTTTTTACTGTTAGAAAAGTTTTATTTTTTATATATTTATGTTATATCAAATAAAGTATTTATCGGATAAATATATAAAATAAAGATAATATGAGAAGTTTTAAAAATGAAAATATTTATTAATCTGTTGACTGTGAATATCGAACGCAAACTTGTACTGCCGTGCCAAGTCTAAAACGCGATAAAGGTGAAAATACTATTTGCTCAACTACTATTACTTAATCTCGTATAACTAAAGGGTCCATGTAAGCTACATTCAAAGTTAAGCCATGATGTGCATCTTAGCTTTTTCTGCATTTTTTACTTGGCACGGTATGGCTACAATTGATCTAATGCAGAATAATTTTAGTAAGGAGTCAAATTGTACAGTTTGTGTTCGGAATTTGCTATGTTTTACAATTGTTTTTTATTTAAATAAATTTATTAAATTACCTTTAAAATATATCGACTTTTATTTTTTATATATACCTCAGATTTGCCATACTATTAATGAATGTAAAGTAGTATTATTCTAATTTTATAATAATTTAATTATAATAAATTTTAAATTACAGCATCATCAAATTTATGAATGTTAGAATTTACACAGTACAATAAATAAATAAATCAGGTATTCATTACCCTCTACAACATGCATTTTTATCTCGGGGCTCTCCCCCTAGATTAATATACCCTCCTTTTGAGGTCAACACTCTTGGCTGTGACTCGCCAGCTTTGGCTTCCAATTTCCCATGCCATATTTTTGTATTTTTCTAATCACCCAGATATATAGTAGTAAAAGCAGCTTACATGTTTAAAATATTGCTATTCTCCTAGTAACGAAGTTAAAAAAAAGAGGTACGTATTAAAAAAATTTGATTTGAAATGTTTTTTAAAACTATATGGCCCCCTCAACAACGACTTATTATTTCAGCTACAAAATTTTGGCTATGGTTGAATTTATTTGTCTAGCTAACGGACAACCTCAACAACCTTAGTTCTCAGCTGTCAAGATTAACCTCAAACCTTATAGCTGTCAACAAAAACAGTGGGCGAGTGGCGGGCGACTTTAGTATTTTAACTGTGATTCTTTATCTCCTCGCATAAAATATTTTGCCATGGAAGGAACTAAAATAGGTTCCTTGGAGGACGAAGCGCTTAAGAGGAAAGAAAGAACTTTAAATCTCTGGAAAAAAAGGTGGAAACTAGATTCCGATGGCAAAACAATCGACGACAAATCATCGTCCAGGAACAGTCGATTCTCTTCCCAAGTAATAATTTAACCATAATATATGACACTATCCAATATTTATTTCTCCTTCTTTTGTTAATGGCTTTTTCGCAGTATTTGCATATAATTTTAAGGTTTTTTTCTTGATGTCAGTACTCACTCATCCATTGCAGTTTTTTCTTCATCTGCATTGCGGTTTTTATTTCTAGGCCTAAATTTAGAAGCTATAGGCCTCCAGATGAAACCCTTAAAGAGTCTGCGTTACCCAACGCTGAGCCAGGAGACGTGGCTTCTGAAGTGAAGAGCCAGTTAGAGGCCGCAAACACTAAAGTAAGTTTACATCTTCCATACTTAATATTATTATCTTAACAATAAAGATTATAATTTCTCTAACGTTGTGAAGCTAGTGGAATCATAAAGGTTGAAATTTTTAAGTTGTTGATTAGGATACAGGGGCATACTTCACAAGCGTTTGGTATAGTAATTTTTATGAGGACCAGTCTATGGTAAATCCATAGTATAATAGGTTATGAAATTAATACAGTAGGTTAAGATAGGTTGGGTTTAATAAAATAATTTAAATCAAATAGATATTTAAAAGCAATAACCTTTAAAATAGGTTATGAAATTTATACAGTAGGTTAAGATAGGTTGGGTTTAATAAAATAATTTAAAATCAA
The DNA here is from genome assembly GCA_022494985.1 of Micrasema minimum. Classification (NCBI taxonomy): domain Eukaryota; kingdom Metazoa; phylum Arthropoda; class Insecta; order Trichoptera; family Brachycentridae; genus Micrasema; species Micrasema minimum. The sequence goes on from JAGVSP010000797.1 coordinate 26,698, forward strand.
ATAGCTATTTAAAAGCGAAATTTATACAGTAGGTTAAAGATTTTTTAAATCCAACCAATCACAGCTTTGCCCATTTCTATGCTGTACCTCTATAATCCAGAGAGTAAAAACTTTTGTGGAATTTTGACAGCTCTACCACGCTTTGTGAAGTATACAGATACCCGATACAGGGAAAAATAAATAGATTTTTTGAACAATTTTATTTTCTGAATTCCTACATATCTACAGTGGGTGTAACTTGCCGTGCTTTTTATGAGGACTAGTCTATTGCTAAATCCATGGATAATAGGTTATGAAATTTATATACAGTAGGGTTAAGATAGGTTGGGTTTTAATAAAATAATTTAAATCAAATGGCTATTTAAAAGCAATATCCTTTATAATAGGTTATGAAATTTATACAGTAGGTTAAATGAATAGTTAGGTTAAATAAAATAATTTAAAATCAAATAGATTTTGAAAAGCGAAATTTGACAATACATAATGAAGGCGTGACCCCAATCGCGTATCAACCAATCACAGCTTTACGCTTTACTCTACAAACCAGAGAGAAAAAATGTTTTTAAATTTTGACAGCTGCACGGCAAGTTGTTAAGTTACCCCCTACAATGTTCAAGAATACCAATAACTAAATTGCCCTTTTAAAATTTCATTTGTCCATAGCAAATTTTCTATATGTATAAAGAAGTTTTTCTCTTGGGACGACTTTGCTATATGGAATATACACTAACAAAATTTTACTAAAATAATTCTGAACATTGTTTTTTACATGAACAATTGGAATTTTCACAACACTTACAAAAAAACTGGGAATATTTATATTTTATGTTGATAAGTACAACATTGTCAACTTGTTTACGTCAATAAATCACCTTTTCAATATGAATTTCCAACGGCATCTGTATAGTTATATTAATAACTAACAAAGGTACTAGGATAGATAACTCGATGATAAAAAATAAAATAAGAGAGGTGCGAAAATCTTATTTCTAATGTGGCAAAACTTTTTATTAGAACTATAAGCTTTCTGGATTACATTCACTTAATTTTTATTGCGATCTTGATTTATGATATATGTATTTGTAGCCAATTTGCAATGTAAAATGCAAATCTTTGTCATTTTTTTATTGGAATATGAGTGATATAATGCTTATGTTCCAAAAAAAAATTGTAGATATCTCAATATAAGATTCTCACAATGCGAAATTCATTATTCTGACAATTAGTTATGTCTTAAATATGGATTCTTGTAATAAAAAGACTGATTACTGTATTTTCTGTTTTATTCAACCATCACATGTTACAGGTAGTAATAGAGGAGCTTGACATAACCAATTTAGCACCTCGTAAACCAGACTGGGACTTGAAGCGAGACGTTGCCAAGAAGTTGGACAAGTTGGAGAGGAGAACACAGAAAGCCATTGCAGAACTCATCTGGGAGAGGTTGAAGGAGGGTCAGGAGGACAATATTGGAGCCATGGTGTCGCTGGCAACCACAGAAGCAAAATCCACTGCGTGAGACAAGTGAGAAGTATAACTGTATTATTTACTGTTTGGGCATTTAACACAACTGCTTAAATAGCACACCTGAAGATAAAAAAGTCAGCATTACCTACAACAGAAGTGGAATCATGGTGTAATGCCACTTGCCTTTTACATGCGGGATAAAGATTAGTAAAATATTTACGGCTGAATTTAATGTGGTGACAAAAGTTGTAGGCCCTACACCAATCAATTAAGTGGCATCATATCATTATTTTACTAAAGTTGTTTTTAAAATATGTAGAAACAAATTACTGCTATTTTACAAAAAAATATGTTTAAGAGACCACACACACCACGTGACTGGCGGCCCCTTCCCATACAAACGTATTCCTCTATTTTTTCCCTGGATTTTAACATTATATGTAGCTATATTTTTTTTAACACATTATATTTTTTTGTTAAAGGAGGTAAATACATTTTTTTTAAATAAGACCATACAAACACGCATCTGGTCAATATCTAAAAAGTGTGAAAAAAATCATTGCTCTAATGTTAAATTCCAGGGAGAAATACGTTTGTATGGGAAAGCGGCCGCGAGTCACGTGGTGTGGTATGCTCTTAAGGATGTACCCAATAAAATTCAGAGTTGTAGTAATTATTTATGGATATACATTTTTAAACTAAAATGAAAATGTCTCAGCAGAGCGAAACGCGTCCAATGTATTTTTAAAATTAATAAATAGTAGAAGTGGTTCTAACATTTTAATTGATACATCCTTAAGAATAAATTTACATCAACCAAAACAATCATAAATAAGAAAAAAAAAAAATTTTTGGTGTTTTTACTTTTTTGTGTAAATTTAATCCCATTTGATCATTTGGGGTCATTCCTATAAACTATTATTTAGTAAATAAAATTCAGATTTAAACCATTGATTGTGTCAAAAAATGACGTCATAATATTTTTCAAATGTCTCTATGTAATCAAGGTTCGTAGGTTTTCACGGCCTTCAGAATACAGATAGTGTTTTCCTGGGTTATTATGCCGTGTTTGTGGGCTTTGTGTTGCCGACGTTTCGGAGCACATTGCAGTGTCCATCTTCAGGGCTGAATGTATGAGTGTAGTTTTTAGTTGTGTTTAATTGTGAGGAATTTGTACCGTGTCGCAGTCGGGCAATGTATGTGGTTAAGTGTGTGGAGTTTGTACCGTGGGCTTTTGGAAGCACCGGGTACCATGAGGTTCGTAGTCGTAACCCATCGTCCCTGTTTATGTTATTAGGATGCTTGTATATTTCTATGGCTTCCTTTATTAAACGGGCTTGATGATTTTTGAGCTTTCCAAGGACATTTGGCTCAAATGAGAAATTTATGCCATGTTTCTATGTAGTGCTCTGCAAGAGCTGATTTATCCGGGTAGCCCAACTTGCATGCACTCTTGTGCTCTTTTATTCTTGTCATTATGTTTCTGGCAGTCTGCCCTATGTAGACTGTTTCACAGCTTTTGCAATTTAATTTATATACTCCCATCTGTTTCAAGTGGGTCCCGATCTTTTACTGATTTTAGTAAGTTTCTTACTTTTGAGGTCGTATACCGAACACTGTTTAAGTGGGTGGCCCGATCCCGTACTGATCTTAGTAAGTTTCTTACTTTTGAGTACGCGAACACTGTCCTTATGTCCCGTTTCTTAAGCGTTTTTGCAATTCTATCCGTGACATTTTTGACATAGGGAAGGAACGCTATCTTTTTATCCGTATTAGCATCATCCATCTTGGAAATATTCTTTGGATTTGTTACCGACATTATTCTTCTTTTATATCCTTCTTTTCATAGCCATTACTTTCTAATACTTTTGTCAGTATATTCAATTCCTCTTCTAGGTTACTTTCTTCACAAATACGTGTTGCCCTTCTGGCCAGCGTGTTTATGATGCCTAATTTTTGAGATGCAAACTTTTTCATGGAGACATTTGAAGAAACGGCCTTGGACACAGCCCCATATGCACCCAAAGTATGGCTTCGATACGTAGATGACGTATTTGTCATTTGGAATCATGGTGCAGAAAGATTAACAGTGTTTTTAGACCACCTAAATGATCTCCACCCGGCAATACAGTTTACTATGGAAGTAGAGGAGGACAAAAGCCTATCTTTTCTAGACGTCAAATTAAGCAGAAAGGAAGAGGGCAGACTGGGACATACGGTGTATAGAAAACCCACACATACAAACCGGTATCTCCATGCTACCTCACATCACCACCCATCTCAAAAATTAGGCATCATAAACACGCTGGCCAGAAGGGCAACACGTATTTGTGAAGAAAGTAACCTAGAAGAGGAATTGAATATACTGACAAAAGTATTAGAAAGTAATGGCTATGAAAAGAAGGATATAAAAAGAAGAATAATGTCGTAACAAATCCAAAGAATATTTCCAAGATGGATGATGCTAATACGGATAAAAGAATAGCGTTCCTTCCCTATGTCAAAAATGTCACGGATAGAATTAAAAAACGCTTAAGAAACGGGACATAAGGACAGTGTTCGGTACGACCTCAAAAGTAAGAAACTTACTAAAATCAGTAAAAGATCGGGACCCACTTGAAACAGATGGAGTATATAAATTAAATTGCAAAAGCTGTGAAACAGTCTACATAGGGCAGACTGCCAGAAACATAATGACAAGAATAAAAGAGCACAAGAGTGCATGCAAGTTGGGCTACCCGGATAAATCAGCTCTTGCAGAGCACTACATAGAAACAGGGCATAATTTCTCATTTGAGCCAAATGTCCTTGGAAAGCCCAAAAATCATCAAGCCCGTTTAATAAAGGAAGCCATAGAAATATACAAGCATCCTAATAACATAAACAGGGACGATGGGTTACGACTACGACCTCATGGTACCCGGTGCTTCCAAAGCCCACGGTACAAACTCCACACACTTAACCACATACATTGCCCGACTGCGACACGGTACAAATTCCTCACAATTAAACACACTAAAAAACTACACTCATACATTCAGCCCTGAAGATGGACACTGCAATGTGCTCCGAAACGTCGGCAACACAAAGCCCACAAACACGGCATAATAACCCAGGAAAACACTATCTGTCTCTATGTAGCATTAATTTAGATAATATAATAATGTAGTGATGACTGTAAAACAAAAGATTGCAAAATGAATAAGTTTATTCATTTCCTCCCTTAAATTTATTGTTGTTTTAATACACACAGTTTAGTTACAAATATAATGTTTTCTAATAGGTAGTTTATATAATTATTTGCACTGTTTTGTTTACATATTTCTAATGATAATCTTAATCTATGACTGAGTTATAATGTGTTAGAGGCGCTGAGGGCTAAAAGGAAATGATTATTTAAAAAAAATTCAGGCCTCATAGTAGAATGCCCTCGAAATATTTACATTTTTTAAACAGATACTATCAGATTATAATTATTTTTTTAATTTTTTAATCGCCAGGCTTTCCTAATTCATTAAATACTATTTTCATTTGTACGATACACAATATTTAAATGTTGTTTGAATTCTATGCCATCAGCACCTCATTTATCATACATACATATTATTATTATATTTTATTAATTAATTAATACTACGGTGGTGCAAAAATATTTTATGAATATTACGTACTTCGATTATTCCCTGGCTGATATAATAAAATATTTATTTTCTTAGTTAATATTTAGATAAGACATTTTTCTAAATGTTTTTTTTTATTTTTAATGATATTATATTAGAATAATTTTCATTCCTAAGCATTTATAACATATTTGTAGTATTGTTAGTTGGTCTATGTAACCGTGGGGGCGAAAAGAAAAGTTACAGATGTATTGTTTTGAGAAAATGAGCAATGAAATTTTGAGAAACATCGTAGTGAAAAAACATAGAGATTCATCTTTCACACTTTACCGAAATTAAATATTGTAGGAGTGTTGAGTGTTTTCTAATTCTAAATTCCATGATTTTAAAGTAGGCAAGTACTTATAATAAGTACTTGCTTATCTGGACCGCCACAATATCTCACAGCTCTTTTCACCATTAGAAATTACCATTTTTGTAATAAACAATAAGTTCAAAAATATCACTTTATGAAATGTGTTTTTTACATTACTATTGAAAAGTGCCTTTTTGCGGGATATTTTATATCTTCAACTTTACAACTATGACTATTTTTAAAAGCAAAAAAAAATACTAAAAAAGTTGAAGCGCTAACATAAAAAACTAACAGAATACTTAAGTAAATTATATTTTTTGTGCAAAATAACTAGTGTATCTAAAAAATAATTTAATGTCTTTTAATCAGCATAACTCTTATATAAATTTTCTTAATTTTAGCCAACTCATTGTTGTTTATTTGTTTTTAGATGTTGAATTGAAATTGTGAAGAAACTCTACTAATGGACAAGATGAATAGTTTGGTATTTCATAATGAATAACTTAAATATTATTTTATACATAATTTTTATCTTAGTATTCCTAATCTATAATGCCACACAGTAAGGAAATATAACCCGAAATTCGAAAACCGAACTCATGTTTGAAGAATAACTAGTGATGATAAATGTGAATTGAATGTTCGCAGTGTACAATATTTCTTATTGATATGAAGAGCAAGCTAAGTAAGAAAAGTCAAACACATTTATAACACACCTCTGCATTTGAATACTTGTATCTTTTTAAAATTTCTATTAATTTCATCTACATAAACATGACTAAGTTTTTAAATAAAAAATACACATAGCATGTATGTGTTTAAAAAAAAGCACATTCGTACATGTTAAACGTTCAATGAGTATTGCTTGAATTTTGGATCATTTTTCGTCATATTTGGCTATCACAATATAACTGCATCTAAATGGACAAATGTAAGGCACATCCATATCAATATTAAGATTATGTGTTCGGGCCCCTTTACGCAGAGGGACCCGTTCTTAGTGTCATTTAAATTTGTATGCCTCTTGTCTATTGGTTCGATTTCGTATTCCGGAAGTGTTTGCGGCGGGGGATGGGGGAGAAGGGTGGGGGGCGTAGTTTTGGCGGAATGCCGTGTAAAAGGCAGAGTAACGTATTCTTCCTCTATGGAATTGTCGAAGTATCCATTTCTCTCGGTGTTGTAGAGAACTATTCGGTCTCCAAGCGGCTGTAACGGCCTGAAGTTGTGGGTAATTCGACCGTGGTCTGATCGCATCTTTCGAAAACCATCAATCTGTAATAAAAATTAAGTATTTTTATACTATTGTAAATAGTTAAGAAATAAATTAATTCCCAATAAATAAAAAATTGAAATTTTCTTAACCTTTTACCGTTCCTTAATAATTAGTTATTTAATAGCTGTTGTTTATTAATATTATTTAGTTACAAAATCAAGTTGATATAAAGTTGCATCTTCTGTACTATTTTAATGTTTGAATTAATTTAGGTTTTTTAGATTTATGTAATGAAAATTTGCCTTAAAGTTGCTTTGAATTTTTCTTAGATTCAATATTTAATATACGTATTTGTAATTACTTTTGCATTTATGCACCTAAATGTATTTATTTTAAGAAATATTTTATGCAGTGGTGTAGTTTGTTTTCCATTAATTATAATTTCACGTTCAAGTTTACATTAATTTATTATTTTCACCTTTCAGTCAACACTTAGTTAAGTGAAGTTTGATGTTTCAGACGATTTTACACGTAACAAACATGGATTACAAACCAAAGAGTTGGTATCGCCCACATTATGGTTTTTTATTTTTCCTTCACGAACTAAAAAGTAAAAACTCTAAACAATCATTATGTATTTCAAAAAAATTCTAACCTGATCATGGGATAATCTGATGGCTGTTCATAATCGATCCATGTGACGACTTCGGAGCACGGCGGAGTTGTCAGTGATCCATTATAAGTGAAGTATGGTCCAAATCGTATGGCACAAGATCAAAGAAGCTCACGGAGGACAGTAAAGGCACTGATGTATGTGGTTCAGTTACATTACTTAAGGCAGCTGTCACCAAGTCATAAGCTGGATGTCTAAACCTGTCCAACTGAAATCAAACAAATTTAAACGGTTTTAGGAAGAGTAGGTATTTATTAGAATAAAAGGAAAAAATAATGTACAGAATCTGGGAAAAGAGATATTTAAATAAGTTTGCATTGAAAATAGCGAGAACTTCTTCAATAAAACAAGACTGGTTTTAGGTATCCGAGCAATTCAAAAAGCTTTGCCGTTTATTCCATTACTGTCACAAAAAACTGCAATTTTTAATAAAAACATTCTAAAATATTGTAGAATTTTTTTTTATAAATGTTTTATATTTTTACACAGTATTGATTTTAAATTTTGACTTCAGTTTATTATCTAAGCATATAATATGGGGGTCAACATGAAATATTTATTTACATGAGATTTTTTAATTAATATTTCATGTGTGATACCTTGGACTGGTACTGAAGCTTAAGACTGACCATCTTGCCTTCATGTAATAAAACGATCAAGATACACTGCACTTGGTGTTCCAATGCAGTGCCCAATGCACCATTGGGTGCGGATAAGGGAAAGTACTAGTATATAATATGGAAAATTACGTATACATTTTATTATGGTAGAGCATTGTGATTTATGTTTACATTATACATAATCTATTTTGTTTCATGATCTGACGAATATTTTTAAACATCAGCAAAATGTTTCATTTTATATCCCTACATAGATGAGGTAGAATTTTTTCAAATTCAGGAATGTACAAGTATTTGAACACGCCCCAAATGTTGTATAAAATTCCTGGTCAAAATATAAGTTAAATAAATTGCAGAGTCATCTGCAGGCGATCACTAGTAATTAATTTAACTAGGTCAGAGTCTAAATTACAAAAATAAAGTAATTTGCCAATTAATACTTAACTTCAATACCAATGCATAGATGGAGCTTTTAACGCGCTGGTGGATGATTTTCGATTCGTAAAATATATACAAAATCAAAAATGTTCCTGGTGTGGATATTCGCTAATAAGCGGAATGGGGAATGTTGTAGTACCTACATAAAGTGGCCACTTAACCCAGTCAACGACAGGTCATAAGCCCTGTAAACGCTCGAATATCCATATTCCTATATTTGAAAAAAATTCTACTACCTTATCTCTGTAGGGATATAAAATGAAATATATACCTACTCCCGTCTTGGGATAAATCCAGATTTGTGTACAAGTATTTGAACACGCCCAAAATGTTGTATCAGCAAAATACATAATATTAACAAACTGTTTTTATTAGGTATGTGATTAAATGTGGATAAAATAACTAATAGTAAACAAGCACTTTTTCATTTTACAAAATCTCAAATCAATTTTTTTTTTACTCATAACGTACCTACATGTCTGACTAATTTTAACTTACTTCGAAAAAGAATGCCAAGACACTCAGCCCATCTTTATGCTCCAAAGCATTTTTGGCATCTCCATATTCCCTCTTGTAAAACACCATGTGAAGCTCCATAGGAAAACTGCAAAATACAAAATGTCAATACATTATAATCATTGATTTATTAATACACCCAGATCTGCCTTGCAGAGAAAATTATTTAGAAAATGTAATGACACGAAGATTCCGTACCTTCAATTCTTACCAATACACTTACACGGGTCGACCTATCAGAGCCCCTCGACTGCCGGCAAGCATCCGCCCACACACCGCAAAAGGTATGGGCTATATAAAGGGTTACAGTAACAGTATACAATACTAGCCCGTTCCTTATGAGGAGCGTTCATGAATTTTACGATACATCTAAAATGACTTTTTTTCTTGTGAGCTGTTCGCAATTATTCAGAAAAAAAAAATTCTTTGAATATTAATTATTTAAGGCTATGTAAACAAATATAAAAAAAACATTTACATGTGGAAAGTTACACTATCTTTTTTGTTAATTTTACCCGTACGGTTTTTACACGGTTTCACGACACATGAAGGCATTTAGGATTGTTTTCTGGACGGACGTCCAGGACCCGGCCGGCGGTTAAAGAAATACTAAACACACGTATGGCGGAGTTGGAGGTTTTGGCGGAGTTGAAGTGTCATTCATATCTAAGTGTATTAATAAATCAATGATAATAATGATATCTAAGAATTTGTAGGCTTTGTGACCTGTTGTGGACTTGGTTAACCACTCGACAAATACATAATTCTTCATTCCAATAGTACCTAGTATCTGAAGCTACAAAAATATTTTATCACAACATAGTATGTTTGCTTGTTGAGCTTTGAGAACAAGTGTCTGAGAAGGATTCTAGGCATTAGGTGGTTTGACTTCATAACCAACGCTGAAGTTAGGGAACGGACGCAGCAACCTCCAATAACTGAAGTCGTGAAGATGCGGCGATGGACCTGGCTTGGGCATGTACTCCGGATGCCTCGGGAGAGCCTGAACCCGAGCTGCCTCTTCTTTACGCCTGCAGGATCCCGCCGTCCTGGCAGACCGTCGATGACGGATATTCGGCGGAGCTGATGGATGCAGGCCTGACGTGGGAGGAGGCGAGAGAGCTGGCTGGTGACAGGGTCTCCTGGAGGGATCTAGTGATGTCCACATGCTCCACAAAGGAGCGAACGTGGCAAAAGAAGAAGAATATGTTTTCCTATAAATCCCTCAACTTTGTGTTTTAATACAAACAAATTAATGTCGCTTTATAAAACTACATGGCCACTGCATGCAATCCAAATTACAAGAATAGTAAGTAATTATACTGGAATGTGGTCATATGACCATTGCAAACTTCGGATCAAGGGTCAGAGGTTTGATTGCTACTTGATCTTTAATTTCTAGTGCGGTTATTGTACTACAGGATCTATGAGCAGTTCAGCATTCAATTCAGTTAAAGTGGTGCAGAGATTACTTATTAAAGTTATGTTTAAAAACCATCAACATTCTCAACAGAATTACTCTTTAAAATGTTTAGTGTGCCAACGATAGACCAAATCTATAAACAATATTCTATTTTGGAAATTTATAAAAAAAAACAATTAAAACACTTTGAATCTAATCTATCAATGAGATAGCAAAATAATATTAAAATTCCAAAATTTCATACAAAACATTTCGAAAATAGTTTCTTATATAAGGGAATCATGTATTTTAATGAATTGCCCAATGAACTAAAAATTATCAATGTCTTTAAGTAATTTGAATTTAAACTAAAAAAACACATTTATTTCAAACAACTATAATCACTTTCTTTTGGTTACTTAATTGTTCATTTTGCATATCTAGTACCTAGATTTATTTTTTAATTTACCTTACTATGATTACTACTTATATTATGTATTTTTAGCGTAACCTCCCTCACCAAGCACAAGAGCTTGTCTTTTTTATTGGTGAGGTATAGCGTTATGATTATTTTGTATAATTATTGTGTTATTAAGCTTTGTAAATTCGATAATGTATTAAATAAATAAATATTTTAAAATTCTAGTGTAGAAACCAATAATCTGTATGCCTACGCCCTGCTGTTGATTTTATCTTCGCTCCCGACACTGTCGTTGTCCCCCCAGTGGAAGTGCATCTGGCTGAACACGTAGTCTGATGATAGTGGACCTCCGGATATACTCGGTGGCTCGTGGTTCTCCACCTTCAGCATCACTAGAAAACAAAAACAACCTTTTGAACGAATACAAATACTTATAGACAAATTACTGGGATTATACCCATGCTGGGCTGATATCAGATATTATTGATATCTCAACAGAGACAGAGAAACTCTGGAAACGAATGTGGGTTATCTAGGCGTTTACGTTTACACAAATAAAGTTAGATTGCAAAAAAAATAATTAAAAAATGCTTAATTATCTTCTCAACAGATGTCACTATAGGAAAAAATATTTAAACTCTAAAACTCGCATGTGGATTCTTCTGTACAAACTCAAAATATATAGAACTTAAAAAAATTTGGCATATATGGTTGTCAGATGATGGGCGGAATGGGGAATGTTGTAAGTACATCAAGTGGCCACTTAACCCAGCCAATGACAGGTCATAAGCCCTGTAAACGCCTAGATAACCCACATTCGTTTCCAGAGTTTCTCTGTCTCTGTTGAGATATCAATAAAAACAATTTTGATTATTAAGATAATCATTGTGTGTTATTAAGCTTTGTTGTCGATAATGTATTAAATGTATTAAATTAAAAATAAATATTTAAAAATTTCTAGTGAGAAACCAATAATCTGTATGCCTACGCCCTGCTGTTGATTTTATCTTCGCTCCCGACACTGTCGTTGTCCCCCCAGTGAAGTGCATCTGGCTGAACACGTAGTCTGATGATAGTGGACCTCCGGATATACTCGGTGGCTCGTGGTTCTCCACCTTCAGCATCACTAGAAAACAAAAACAATCCTTTTGAACGAATACAAATACTTATAGACAAATTACTGGATTATACCCATGCTGGGCTGATATCAGATATTATTGATATCTCAACAGAGACAGAGAAACTCTGGAAACGAATGTGGGTTATCTAGGCGTTTACACCAATAAAGTTAGATTGCAAAAAAATAATTAAAAAATGCTTAATTATCTTCTCAACAGATGTCACTATAGGAAAAAAATATAAAACTATTAAAAAAAAAACTCGCATGTGGATTCTTCTGTACAAACTCAAAATATATAGAACTATAAAAAAAATTGTCATATATGGTTGTCAGACGATGGGCGGAATGGGGAATGTTGTAAGTACATCAAGTGGCCACTTAACCCAGCCAATGACAGGTCATAAGCCCTGTAAACGCCTAGATAACCCACATTCGTTTCCAGAGTTTCTCTGTCTCTGTTGAGATATCAATAAAAACAATTTTGATTATTAAGATAATCATTTTGATAAACTTGAGGAAATAAATAAATATAGTAAGGCAAATAAATATTAATGTTTGCATTATTCATAATACTAGAGCATGAATAATGTAAATACGAAATACTGAAATAAAATCACGTTTTAGCGATTTCCCAAAAGCTGACTGTTTTTAGTTGATGCAGTTTAGAATAATGCACGTTTCGAAATGTTTACCTGGGTTTGATCAATTTCCGTGTTACAGATTGAATAATAATAATTAATCAAATGCCTTTTGAAGGTGTGCATTATTAGCATTTCAATTCAAAGCATGAATGGGTTCATTGTGGATACAAAATTAACTATAGAATACGTTATCAATGGGATAGTAAAAAATAATCATTTGGGTTGGGTTGTTTGCATCAGAATAAGCATGAAAAATCCTCATTCCTTTCCGCGTTGCTCATTCTCCATTCAGTATGAAATTGTATTCCATAGAAAGGAAAAAATCTTTGCGCTATCCCATACCTATAATATTATATGGAGAAACAGAAGAATTGATTTTCCAAACTTCGTGCATTAAATCCGGTTGAATTTAGCTTTTTCTCAATTGCGTGCAGGCGTGTTAAATTGTTAATAGTGTTTTGATGACATTCACGTTTTTAAATGCAAAGTTCATTCTACCAAAAAATCACCCATTACGTAATTTTGGAGGTCAAGTTCGCAGTCAGCATTTAAATGTTTATTGAAGGGCGGAAATACTAATCGGCCAAATAAAATATACGAATTTGCATAATGTTACTTTACACTATGAAATCAGAACTCAATTCGTTACGGAAGGGTTGAATGAACTGCAGTTATTGTTAATCGAAATAATATGTTCTATTTGGTTTGTTTTGTAGGATTATCTGTGTAATGTTTTTTGTCGTCTCCGACGTTTCGGCAACCGTTGCAGGCGCCATCTTCAGGGTGAAGTTTGTACGATGTAAAATGTGGGTGTGTTTGGAATTTGTACCGTGTCGCAGTCGGCAGTGCAAATATTATAACATTGCATTAAAAAAAAACTACTAAGTAATCGTTAATCTTGAATAACAATAACAATACATTATTATGTATACCTTATGCCGTTAATGTAATTAAATAAATATACACAATCGGCTGTCTATGCGATAACTCATCCACTGATAATACATGGTGTAACAAAACTCGTAGTACAACCCGAAAACTGGTGAATCTACATCATATTTGGAGTCGATTGTGTAATATGACTTTTAAATCTGATCTTGAAAAAAATTTTTTTTTCTTTTTATAAAAGCTTTCATAAGTATGGCAGATTAAGTAAAATTGCACAAATGCTTATTAAAATGCGGTTTTTTATTTTGTTTTCTTCGTGGACAGTATTAATTTGACTAAATAAATTATAACAATTTGCAAAAAAATGGCTGCGAATCGTAGCACCTAACCAGGGCCCAAGATAGCAGACTTCTGAGTTTTGAGAGTAGATGCCTTAGAAGAATTTTAGGTGTGCGGTGGTTTGACTTTGTAAGGAACACAGAGGTGAGGCAACGGACACAACAACCCTTGTTATCTACTGTCATCCGGCGAAGGTGTTTCGGCTGGCTAGGCCATATACTACGTATGCCTCCCGAGAGCCTTAACCATGCTTGCCTATTTTACAAGGCATCAGATTCTCGGCGTCCTGGTCGTCCACTGTTGACAATTCGTCGGCAGTTTGCGTCAGAGCTGCGGGACGTGGACTTGACTTGGGAGGATGCACGGGAGCTGGCGGCCGATCGCTTGGCCTGGAGGCAGTTTGTGGATTCCATATGCTCCACATAGGGAGCGGATATAGTATGAAGAAGAAGCAAAAAAATCTTGAAAAAAAAATCAACTTCGTACACAATTTTCTCGAAAACCATGGTTCAAAAATTTTTTTTCTCCACGAATTCGACTCCAAATATGACGTAGATTCACTGGTTTTCTGCTTGTACATCGAGCTTTGTTAAATAATGTATATTATTGAGATATTGGCTTAAGGAATGATAAGTTAACCTGGGGCACCTGACCCAGTCTTCTGTGACCTGAATTATAATATATATATATTGTGATGTTATGAATGAAATGAGAAAGTGGCCGATTGATGGTTTTGATGATACCAAATTAGATGTAATGTTGTGGCACTGTACACCAAACGATATTGAAGTTTGTTAGTCATCAAATATTTAGGTATCCAATCAGCCAAATCGTGTTCGCAATATCGCAACATTTGAATCGCGTAGTTATTAATAGATTTATATTCATTCGTTTCATTATACCATATCCGCTCCCTTTGTGGAGCATATGTAATCCACAAACCACCTCCAGGCCAAGCGATCGGCCGCCAGCTCCCGTGCATCCTCCCAAGTCAAGTCCACGTCCCGCAGCTCTGACGCAAACTGCCGACGAATTGTCAACAGTGGACGACCAGGACGCCGAGAACCTGATGCCTTGTAAAATAGGCAAGCATGGTTAAGGCTCTCGGGAGGCATACGTAGTATATGGCCTAGCCAGCCGAAACGCCTTCGCCGGATGACAGTAGATACCAATGGTTGCTGTGTCCGTTGCCTCACCTCTGTGCTCCTTACAAAGTCAAACCACCGCACACCTAAAATTCTTCTAAGACACCTATTCTCAAAACTCAGAAGTCTGCTGTCTTAGGCCCTGGTTAGGTGCCACGGCATTTTGTTTTAACCGAGTAAATATCCGATCTCCAGACAGCTTTCATACTGTTGAATGCGGCGCCCGCTACTCCAAGCCGCACTCCCAGTTCTTGCTGAACTCTGCCGTTTTCTGTCATGTACGCTCCCAGGTATTTGAAGCTCTCGACCCTTTCGATGACTTGTCCCGACAAAGCCAGGGGGATCTGGGCATCTTGACGCGAGCTGTTACACATGACATGGGTTTTACCAATGTTGATTTTTAAACTTATGCACGTGGAGTGCCAATTTTTTTCTTATTTTTTTTTTTTAAATTTCTTAAAAAAAATCTTATAAAACATACATGTATTATAATCCCAGGAGTTATAAAAACTCATTTTGGGACCGGTATTATTCACATTTTTAATTACATACTTATTGCACAATCAAAAAGACAAATAAGAAAGACGATTTAAATTTAACACATTCAATCTTAATCCTAAACATCATATCTATCATTGAAAAACATATTTAAATATAGATCTTTAAGGGCTCTACTATTTAGATTTATTTATTTTTATTTCATGGGGAGATTATTATATTGGGATCGAGAAATGTTCATTAGTTCATTTAGCCTATCAACAATAACTTGAAGGCGTCAATAAGGACGGCGGCGTCATCAGCGTACTCCAGGTCGCAGAGCTTTTGGGAAGAATTGCATCCTCAGGATAAAATCCATGAGGATTAGAATCCATGAGGTGGACATAATAATACATGCAGATTTAGAACCGCGGCCGTGGTACACATGTCGTAAATACGTGGATTATTTGTACAAAAATATCATTTCTGATAAAAAGAATATACCAATTCTATGGACACCCACAATTGGACGCCTTTATGCAGAAAAGATCCAACTTACTTTGGAGCTCTTGAGGCGATTTTTTGCAACAACAGCGCTTTATAAATAGTCCGAATAATAAATAAATAAATATCTGTAAAATGGAGTTCTGGTACCATCCCTTATGTATGGTAGTGAAGCGTGGTGTTGGAAAAAGAAGGACGAAAGTAGATTGAATGTAGTTGAAATGCGATCTCTCAGACAAATGTGTGGTAAGACTTTGATAGGTGTACAAATGTCGAAATTAGAGCAGAATGCAAGGCTGAGGTAAGCATTATCGACAAAATTAAGAAAGGTCTTTTACGATGGTTCGGTCATGTAGAGCGAATGGATGACGAAAGAACGGCTAAAAAAATATATGATGCGACTGTGCCTGGATGTAGAAATCGAGGAAGGCCGAGAAAAACTTGGCATGATCAAGTCAAACAAGCGCTTGAAAGTGGGCATGTAAGATGTCGGAATAATCGACATGGCGTGATGGTTATTTAGTTAGTTAAATATCGATAGAGAATATCTCATTTATGTGTAAACTAAAAATATTTAGCTGGTAACCTAAATCCATCGGAAATTATTACATTTTTAATCTAGTAGTTTATTGGGATTGTATATTTTTAGGAAATTTCATAAAACCTCATTTATCTCGGAACTAGAATCAAGTTGGATTTTTTCTGCATAAAGGCGTCCAATTCCCTAATGAAAAAAAATCTACTAAGAAGTAAGTGTCAAGGACAAGGTCACGTGGGTGTGGACGTCAATTGAAAAGATGGAGGAGTGTCTTAGTGACTGGATTGTCCAAACAACTGTAATTATAATAAAGAAATGGATGATCAGAAATGAATTGCCTACCTGTGTGTCCATTATTGCTGACGACCATTCCGTCCATCCTCTCGGAGAAACCCTCGGAGGTCCATCGGTGGGGAGCTTCTTCTCCTTTACGGTCAGAAGGTTGATATTAATAGGGCTCTGGTGCTTCCCGACACACGTGTTGTACTGCTTCCACCACAGGTGGGGTCCTGCAGACACAGACAAATCAAATGTGGAAAAAAAATTCTAACATTAAATTCCAAACTTATTGTTGTCTCCTGCGCTTAAATATTCAGAACCTATTTCCCAACACTTACACCACACTCCACACATGTACCACAATACAACATACACACAACATAAACATTTAAAATACTTGTTTCCTCACTCTTGGTGTCTTCGGGAATTTATTTTATACATTGTGTTGTGCACTTAATTGGTGCTATGTTATGAATATATAGCCTTGAAATATTAATCTCAATTTATTGTACCTATATGGTATATAGCTCTGTGTGTATAACTTTAAAAATATTAATTAATTAATTAATTAATTAACATTCAAAGCGTTTATTTTAAAATCTAACATTTCAATAAACTAGTACTACTTTCCCGTTATCTGCACCGAACGGTGCATAAGGAACTGCATTGCAGCAGTTGAGTGAATCTTTATTTATTGTAAATATTCAATAATTTTGTAATAAATGTCATTGTTATCTGTATATGTC
The DNA here is from genome assembly GCA_022494985.1 of Micrasema minimum. Lineage (NCBI taxonomy): Eukaryota > Metazoa > Arthropoda > Insecta > Trichoptera > Brachycentridae > Micrasema > Micrasema minimum. The sequence goes on from JAGVSP010000797.1 coordinate 44,100, forward strand.
ACACCTGTGAATGTTCTGTATATGTACAAAGAATAAATAAATAAATAAAAATAAATAAATTCTTCTATTATGCATCAAATCATTTTTGAAAGGTATACCCATATATATGTAGGTACTTATTATTTCAATTAAAGATCTCTGACCATTCGATTACGGAGGTCATCAATTTCACAGAACCAATGTGATTAGACAAAAAGTCGTCATCGTATCGTCAGGGTCTCCTCATCCAAGAAATCGTACATTCTCGCTTTCCACTAAACATTGACGTCATAGATAAAACCTATTGTAATGGCTATGTATCGGCGATGCATACAAATTCAATGTTCTCAATTGAAGCGTTCAGAAATTAGACATTCATAAACGCGAAATCTCTGATAAGACAATAAATCAATAAACAATAAGGTATGCAGTTCCGTTCCTTTGCTATTGTTTTCCCGTAAAATCAGATAAAAATATGCAAATTCACGGTATGTAACTGCGCCACGTTCACGTATTTACGTTCATATAACTTCTTTACGTCTGTGATTCTGTAATACACGTTACCTACAATAAATTGTTATCATACGGATGTAAACCATTAACAAAATGAATATTATCGTAGGTACCTACTCTTACCTACTAAAGTCTGTTAAATATAGCTTGATTAAAATCACAGTCCGTCGTGTTAAAATTTATATGAATCAAGTCTTATTATATAGCTTGTACGGGACTTTGTTCAAACAAATACCATCATTAAATGACGTCTAACGAGTGATTTACATTGATAAACCAGAAACTCTTGGTATCTGAAATCTTCACATTTAAAAAAAAAAATTGAATGCTTCACATATAAACAAACAAATTGTATAAAATCAGCTTTAAAACCATTTAAAACTAAAAATACTGTTTGACAGCTGTTATTTTAATCAAGCTTTATTTAATAGGGATAAAATATACTTTATTCAAAACAGTAATCTTTTAGTAAATCGTAGAGCGCTTACAGAATTGAAAATATCGCACCTTCAGGACGAAACGACCTAATTAAAAAAACCAATTTTTCGGAAATTCTCAGTAGAAGCAAATAAACACCATCGTATTTGTTCATATCGATTTCTTCTTATTTTTTATAGGAAATTTTGTACCTTTCTGTGTTAAAATAAAATATAAAATAAATTCTAAGTTATGTATAATGTTCTTTTTTCAGTCTTTTATGACGATATATCAATACAACCTTTTTTAGATTGTGTCGTTTTCGTCCTTAAGGTGCGATATATCCAAAGTTTTATCTAGTCGCTTAAACATGTTTATCCGAACATGTAGTGCATGAAAAAATTATAAGTCAATCTGTCGTGCAGAAATATTAATCCATTGTAAAGTATACATTATGTATATCATCTTGTATTTTTAATCTCGTAACTACTTGCCTAATAATGTTCACCGAATAAGCTCTCTTGGCCAGTAAACTTGCTTAATAATATTCACCTAATACGATCTCATTTTTCTGGGATGTTGTCAATTGCTGTGTTTATATCTTCTGGACTGACATGACGTCTGAGGTTTTAAAATATTATTATACTAATTTGACAATGTTTATTTCTTATGTTCTAGCATAGAATATTAATTAACACATCTCTTGTGTCCAGTACTAGTAATCGTAGTAATTACGTGTTCAAATTAGGGTTTATAAGTTACATTGTAAAACTTTTTTTCGGATAATCTTTATCGCATTGTCTGCTAGTAAAGTTTGAAAGTAAAATAATCAAATTTATACAATTCATTGTTGTATTGTATGGAAAAAACTTCTAAAAAGTTGTTTTCAATTGCTGTTTTATTGCGAAAACGCAGTAAACCTTCAAACGAAGGGGGTATAAAATTAATTAATGATTTCTGAATTTGCATACTCCTACTGAATTGCGATTATTTACCCTCCAAAAAATTATTCAAAATAAATGGATTTCCTTGTTTAAAATCAGGTACTCAATAAGTAATATTAAAAAGTACGTTCAATTTTAAAACTAATAGACATAATTGAATTATTGTAATTATTGTATTTATTAAAATTTGGTATGCTTGTTGTTGTTATATTGTTATTATATTGTTTTGTATAATTATTGTGAAATCCAAAAATCCTGTTATTTGTAAAATTGTAAACTTGTTGAAATTGTTGTTGTTTATATTTTATTAATAAATTCTAGATTTGTGAAATCCAAACTTGGTTCTATTATTTTATTTATTTTATTTTATTTTTATTGTTTTAACGCCCATAGGGCTTTTACATAAACATTTTAAAAATGTTACACAGTAGGTAGCCAAATTAGAAACAAAAATGAAAAAAAAAATACATACGAATTCGATTTGGCAAGAAAACTTATGCTAAGAAAAAATACAATTTTATATTAACTGGAGCAAGTAACAAATGGTTAATTATACTAATTATGTAGGTGATCAATTGTGTTTAGTACTACAATGTGTTATGTATAATACTACAATGCCCTGACTCGACACGGACTATCTAGTGAGTCGGGGCCAGATCATTGGCATGGGTCTCTACTGATTGCGTCGCCATCCCATTATTGTGATTATATTAAATGTGAAATGTAATAAATAAATAAATAATTACCATTTTTTTCATCGTATCCGAAGTCTTGAGGAAGTGCCAATCCTGTACCTGCAAATTAAAATAAAAACTTAGCAACGAATAAAATGCAACAAATTTATTTGTACACAGTAAACAGAGTTATATTTTTGTGTAAATTGCGTATCAGGGCAAAAACCTTATGTATCTAAGTAAAACTAAATCAACTTTTTGCTTCAGGTAGGTAGTTGTAAAGCAAAATGTTTTGTTGTTTAGTTAGTACATGTAGGTACATTATTCAGCGAAAAGAAAAAGACATAAAAAATAATATACTTAGGTTTTTTACGATTTTTTATTTTTTTATTTTAAAAAATTGATTGAAAAATAACAATATCAAGGGAATTTTTTTTAATTTTTACGATGTCATATGAATTTTCTAGCGCGGTTTGAAATAGCGCTTTTTCAAATCGCTCGCAAAATCCTCCATTTGGCGCGCATGCGGTGTGACGTCACAGCAATATGGGCGCTCACTTCGTAATGAATTACACGCCTTTCATGGTGGACGGGTATGACGTCATAAGCCAATAACGGGCGTTAAAAGTCACTTGTAATTTCGTGTTTTTAAAAAATATAAATTTATAAATGAAACAACATTTTTGATCATTGTGTTTTTATATCGTAGGAATTGTAAAAAATATACTTTAAATATTCATAACGTTTTCAAGGATATTCATGCTATCGGGAAGAACCCTATTGGTTGATTTCTCAAATTGTATTATTTTCGCAGATATTTCTAGGAGGGAATGTGTTTTTTAACCAACTAACTAACCATCACGCAGAGAGGATAGAACGCCATACCACTCTGTCCTGACAGACTTCCTTTGCTTCCTCTACATTCATACATCTTCTCATGCACATACGCCGATAATTCCGGCTTTTCACATGTCTACTTTCAAGTACTTGTCGTACTTGGTCATGCCATGTCTTTCTCGGCCTTCCGCGGCTTCTACATCCAGGCACACTTGCATTTAAACATCTTTTGGCCGTTCTTTCATCTCTCGTTCGCTCCACATGACCAAACCATCGTAAAAGCCCTTTCTTAATTTTGTCGATAATGCTTATCTTAGCCTTGCACTCTGCTCTAATTTCGACATTTGTACACCTATCATACATAGCCTTACCACACATTCGCCTGAGAGATCGCATTTCAAAATAATAATGATCCTGAGATGATTTTCAATGTCAAAATAAAATACAGCAAACATCGCTAAAATGCGTCTCTTAAATAAACGATGATTTAAATTAGGCTCTGAGGCCCAGAGGTCAATAATAATTAATCGGTTGCCTACTATAATGCAATTTAATCATTACTATAGTAATGTTACGTTTCCTAATCACTTTTCCCATTACCTAATTACTGCATACTTTTACAAATGCAAGGGCACGAAATTGACGCACAAAGGCTTAGATTCGCTTTAGCATTCACTCTGATAGAAGTAACCCGGAAATGAAAGAGCAGAGACTAAATAATGTTCTTAGATTAGACTTTTGGCGGATATGATGTATTGTTATGTAATAATGTGCCATAACAAGTTTAGTGGTGGCCATGATTCAATCTGGGTACTTTCGATTAAATTGTTTTAGTTATCTTTACGACTAAAAACTATCGTCAACGGACAATGTAAATTTTATATTACGGTTTCATGTCGCCTGTCGTGGATAATTTTTCAATGCATTTTTCTTCAAGTAAAATATTCTGATGTTTACTATCAGTAGATTAGTTTAAAACTCAGAGGAAAATACGCGTCTTCATGTTTGTGTTCACACTAAATTGTTGGTGACCAATTACTGGATTTGTCTTCAAATATTATATGTATTTGGTTGTTAATGAATTTTGACAGTTACTCATTTACACTTGTTTTTGTGCACAGAGCATAGTACATTTTCGAGTTTATTGCTAAAAAGCAATTCATTGCAATCAACCAACCGTTTATTTTATTTGTGAATATAAATTCTTTTGAAAATGTTGATAATAAAAAAACATAAAGATCTAAATAATGAAATAAATGTAAATATCTTTTTGTGTGGTTTTTTAATCTTTAAATTGTAAAAAAACTTCGATACTGACTAGCAAACATTAAAAATGTATCGTATGTATCGAGTATTTCAGTTCATAAGTGCAAAGGATGTTTTCCCAGACGAGACTTAACCACAACCATGCCTGGTGAGAATCCGTCAAATCATGTATAATCCCACGTATCTTAAACAGATTTCCCGAAGAAAAAATACTAGATGAAGAGAAAAAAAAGAAAACGAAAGATACAGCGGTCCACGTAGCATATACATATATTGTGGAATTCGTGTGTTCCACACAGGGAGCCGATATGGATAACAAGATGGAATACAAAGAAGCAGAAATATTACATATGTATTAGAATATTAAGTATTAGTGTAAAAGGTGGTTTTCTGAGTGGTGACAATTTCGTTTTGTATTATTTCGCAATATGACAATGCACGAACGGCTGAGAACAAAACGATTGTAAAACACGTGACAGTTCAGCAGAACCGGACTGGAAGTATTTTTGACGTGATAACGTCTAATAAATCGATAAACGCCGGCTGCACACACGAAAATGCATGACTCATTGTCACGTTCCGCCTGAGCCGAGTGTGCAAGCGAGAGCGCGGAACAAGCGATAGAGAGGCACGATCGGCCTAAGCGTTCGGTTTGTGACGCATCTATCTCTCTGGCCGAGCGTCCGAGTAGAAGGGGACAGCAGCAGCACACAAGCTACAAAGTGAAAGTGAAATTGTCGTCACCAAAATGAAATGAAATCACTAAATTGTGCACTTCCAGACCAAGTAAATTTGTTTACCTAAATGTTAATTTATGGAAAAAATTGAAATTTTCAATTAACTCCTGCTTTGTATAATATAAAATAATGATAATTCAGTAATAATAATTCAATTCAATTAATAAAAGTATGCTATTTTTCATCAATGTTTTCTTATCACGTAAAATTATCGTTCGTAAACCGACTTTACAGACAACCAAAACTTTTTATAATAATAATTTTGTTGTACTTTATTTACCTACTAATTTCCTATTTTATTTCGTGAATTTTTGTGCATGCATGGGTTAATAATAAGGAATGTAAATCACCAGTATAAATATCTTCATACATGTAGATACAGGTCGGTACGAAGTCGATATAAGCGTTTGCCGACTTTATATCGCCGAGATTTTTGGCCTGTATCTACATGTGATAAATTGGTGATCCCTGCCCAGATACAGATATCATCTCAGCCCGTTGAGGTCCACTGCTGGACATAGGCCTTCCCCTGCCGTCTCCGCTCCTCCCGATCCTGCGCCGTCCCCATCCACTGTCTTCCAGCAGACTTCCTGATGTCGTCCACCCATCTCATCGGTGGACGTCCTTGAGGCCTCTGGTTCCTCGGTCTCCACACCAGAACGCGTTTCGTCCATCTGTCGTCCGTCATTCTGGCTATGTGACCGGCCCATTTCCACTTCAACCAAGCAATTCGCTACAGATATGACGTAGATACAGATATGACGTTGAAAATTGCCAATGTTTAATCAATATAAAGAGTAGCGCGAAAGTCCATGAAAGAATATTAGTGAAATTTTTCTTTGATTTAAAAGAAATCTATGCAATATTTCAGTTCGTAAATACTATTTCCAATAAAGCCATCAGTGTCTTAAATTTAATCATCAGTGTCTTAAATTTAATCTGAAGAGATATTAATAATATCTGACGAAATATGTTTTAAATTTGATGCAAAAAGGTGATTTAGCGTTTACCTATTTCTCTCGATTTATATTATGTAGGTGTAGGTAGGTACTTTTGTTAGTATCGTAAAATTACAGAATCACCTTTTAAAAGCTTCAATTAAATAAATCGTAAAATATATTTATATTATATTTGGCTTTTAAACTTCCTTTTTGTTATCATTAATAAATACCATTTGGGCGGAAATATGCTAACTAACTAAGGGCTAGGCAGAGAGCATAGAACGCCACACCACTCTATCCTGGCACACTTCCCTTGCTTCCTCCACATTCTTACATCTTCTTATGCACGCGCGTCTTTACGATTTCGGTTTCGGTTACGCGGAGCGAATGAATGATGAATGAACGGCTAAAAGGTACGATGCTGTGTATGGGTGTAGAAGTCAAGGAAGGCCGAGAAAGACATGGTATGATCAGGTGCAAAATACTTGAAAGTGGTCATGTGAAAAGTCGGAACAATCGACGGAAATATAGGTACAATTATTTTTTTTTTTTCTTTTCCCCAGTTCGATTCTGTACAGATGTATTGCAAGAACCAAGAAGATAGAAAACTAATGAGTTTACTTTTGTTTCTATGAGCATTCTTTGAGTTCAATCCGTGAAGAAACACTAGGAAATATTACTTGTCAAATCTTTACTAATTATGCAGAAATTATTTATTTTAAAAATAATTATGTATGTTCTCCGCTTGCCTTACTTTGTGACCAAAACTTTCTTGATTTTCTTACTTCCTTCTAAACTTCCTACTTCCTTCTACACCTAATTTAGTGTAACCTAATAACATACAAGTTTCGGTAATTGTCAGATAGGTATGGATATCAAACGGATATAAAAAAATGTTGCAATACATCAAGTGGCCACTTAACCCAACCAACGATAGCTCATAAGTACTGTAAACGCTTAAATATCCACATTCCTTTCTAAATTTCTCGTCTCTGTTGAGGTATCAACAATTGTAAATATTGAAATTTTCATAATATATTTAGTAAAATCGTTGTTTTTTTCGACCATGTAAGGAAAGTCCGTAGAATCTCGTTTGTAATAGCACAGATTCAATATTTGTGTCATAAATTATTTTGATCTGTGCAAAAGATTTGCGTTAACCCACTCTCACTTCTTCACAATAATCTGTATATATTATAATACTCGTATAACGGTTATGTAAATTTAACTTAGATAGGTAGGTACTTACTATGTTGACGGATTATAGTGGAGCCATGACAACTTGAGTGGTACTATGGCGAACGATCACTCTTTGATTTATGCGAATGCGGCATTGGTGGGTTTGCAAAAATCATGAGTTTAAGCCTCATTCAGATAGGTAATATTTTGTTCGTAAATTTAACTTGTAGGCTAAGCTAAGTTTATATATGTAAGTTGTGTGCTATGTATGTTGACGGATTATAGTGGGGCCATGACAACTTGAGTGGTACTATGGCGAACGATCACTCTTTGATTTATTTAAACGCGGTATTCGCGGTTTTGCGAAAATCGTGAGTTAGATCTAGATTAGATAAATACCTATCTAATATTTATGTTGGCATATAATTAATTTAATTTTCATTTTATTTAATCTTTAACGTAAATACAAGTAAAGTACCTACATTGAATTTATTGATAGTCAAGACAATTGGTAGGTAATTACATACATATAGCAGGTACATAGGTAAGTCAAGATACTTTAAAATAAAAAATTCTTCGGTCCATAATTTATTCAACAATAAAATCAAAAGGAAACATGCATTTGAATTTTTTTTAATGATTGTCCAAATATTTCAATTTTAGGCTAGGTACTTTCAACTACAATAGGGTTCTTCCAGATAACATGAATATCCTTGAAAACTCTATAAATATTTAAAGTATATTTTTACAATTCCAACGATATAAAACACAATGATTAAAAATTTTGTTTTCATTTATAAACTTATGTTTTAAAAACACGAAATTACGAGTGTCTTTTAACGCCCGTTATTGGTTAATGACGTCATACCCGTCTACCGTGGAAGGCGTGAAATTCGTTCCGTAGTGAGCGCCTATATTGCTGTGACGTCACACCGCATGCGCGCTAAATGGAGGATTTTGCGAGCGATTTGAAAAAGCGCTATTTCAAACCGCGCTAAAAAATTCATATGACATCGTAAAAAAAAATTCCCTTGATGTTGTAATTTTTCAATCTTTTTTTAGAAATAAAAAATAAAAAATCGGAAAGAACCCAATTTGATGTGGTTTTAAATAATCAATCGTTTTTGTGTTGCTGCCACCTTAGGTTGTCCCAAAAATAAACAAAACATAAAAAAATTACGGTTCCTAGATTTCACACATTTGTAAAAATCGATCTGGGTATTTCCCTAGGAAATAATTTGAAGAATATGTGATCATTTTTTTCAAAACTCAGTCATTAAATCCGGAAAATGATTTTGAAAATACCAAAACTTCTAAAGCCGACATTACGTGCAGCCGATTAAGAAATGAATAACTCCGGTGTGATGATTTTGTATTCTTAGAAATAAATATGCAACGAGTCTTTTAAAAATGATAACTATTTATGAATGTACCTTGTCACCAATGTGGTATCCCAGGATTAGTTACCCTGTTGGTTATGGTTTTATGTGGGTGCACAGAAAGAAATGAAAGATACTTACAGTTTTACAGTGCACCTTTATTACACAGAATTTAACGATAATAAATACAATGAAAATACAATAAACTTAATAAATTAAACTACGATTGAAATGAATAATGGAATGAAAAATTAATCTAGTTTGCCCCACAATTTGGCGGCAAGAAATCTGCGCAAAATCGACGTCTCGTCACGCAGAAGGTCAAAATATCTCTCGGCTATTGTCCGAGCGTGTTCGGTGTAGTTCGGCTCGTTCGTTCGTCCCGCGTCGCCCGCGTGACGTCATTTCTTCCGTCACAACCTTTTCAAATAATAAAAATTATTCCTAAATCATATAATATAATCATTTCTTGCTATGTGATTTTAGTTTCATATTCAACTTGATTAACGTGTAGTACCTATCCAATAATATATTGTGGCCTTTAATAATTTTATTACAAGTCTTAGAAATATAGGATTTGCCTTTTTGTGATATTATTTTTTTTGCAGTATAGGGAAGATTTGTGAATAAATTTAAGATAAATCGAAATAACGGGAAACCCCAAATTGTACGCAGATTGTACGACAGTTTATTAGTTGTCCAACGAGAAGTCTTTGTAATTTAGAAAGTCACACACGGAAGCAGGAATTTGAACTGTTTTAATAATTAGTGCGGAATTCTTCAACACAATGATTGTATTGAGACAATGTGTTATTTTACTATCTATACGGACCACAACAAAAGGTCTATTATTCCTAATTAGAGCCTTGAAATTACAATTAAGATAATGAGTAAATATAATAAGAGCAACTAAAGGTCAGGCATTAGCTTAAATATAATATAACACTAATGGGAATATACCTACTTGTAATCTGCATTATGATAAGGTAGGTATTGCAAAACTATGCATTTGTTTGACAGCACTTTTACGCATAAAAAACCTCATAAAAAAAACAATAATAATATTCAATGAGTCTATAAATGGCGCTTTTATTCAAGTATTTTTTTTAAAAGTCAATTAACAGGCTAATAAAAGCCCGTTTAGTAGTGAAACCGTGTAAAAACCGTACGGATAAAATTAACAAAAAAGGTGGTGTAACTTTCCACATGTAAGTGTTTATTTATATTTGTTTTACATAGCCTAAAAATAATTATTATTCAAAGAAAGTTTTTCTTCTTAAATAATAGCACAAGAAAAAAAAAAATCATTTTAAATGCATGGTTAAATTCATGAACACTCCTCGTAAGGAACGGGTTCGTATTGTATACTGTTGCTGTAACCCTATATATAGCCCATACCTTTTGCGGTGTGTGGGCGGATGCTTGCCGGCAGTCGAAGGACTCTGATAGGTCGACCCGTGTAAGTGTATTGAGGTGAGGAATCTTTGTGTCTTACTTTTTTCTAAATAATTTACTCTGCAAGGCAGATCTAAGTGTATTATAAATCAATGCGTAGTCGTCAACAAAATGAAAAGTTGTGAGATTGTGTAGAAAATATTGATACTAATGTACATTCTCCAATCTCACATGTCAATAGAAGTCTACTGATAGTTCACAAAGTATGAAACTACGGCGGAATAGCATTACAGCTTACAGCACAAAATTAAAGATTTTTACAACAAGTTATAAAATAATTTTACGGTTACGGTTTTACGGTCAGTTATGAAGCAGTCAATAATCAATTAATAGTTTGTTTTACAACTCATGTTTCTATTAGACGACAAGAGAACAAAGAATTACTGTCAGTAATAGCAATAATTCGAGTAGCAGATCAGAATGTCAATCATATACATACGTCAAAAAAATCACAAAATGGCCGTATTTTACTATAGTAAAACATTTACCAGGCAAAAATCTCTAGTAAATTATTTGACTAATGGTTGAAGAGTTTTACTACGCAAGGCTAGTTACTATAGATGAAACAACCCAATTTGTTGGTTTTTAACTATTGATACAGTTTTTAACTATTACTAACGATCAAAATAACAACCGGGCCCAAGAGAAATTTTCGAGATTTCATTGTTGTGATGTTTTAAGATATATTCTATAATTTAGTATGTGGTATATTCATGTTAGCGACAAAAAAATCAAATCTAATAGAAAAAGGAAATAAAAAAAACAATAGGTTATATAACAATCCAATCGAATCATAATCGTAAGAATATCATTTTAATAGAAATTTCGAGGACACGAATTCGATTTATGTTATTCAATAAGATTATTTTTTCTCCGCATAAACACCTTGACACAGACGCTTTTGATTTTTGAAACAATAGTCTTTATTGTGCTTTGACAGAGAGGACAAATGACAAAAAATATGCATTGATTGATAGGTAGGTACAATAAATTTTGAGAGAATTTGCACGCTGATTTGAGCGTCCTTTGTTGTTTATTAGAAATTAGGATTATAGCAGAATAATAGACATTATTAAAGTACTAACTTAATTATCTACTTTTCTAAAGGAACATTAATTTATGCAGGATGAAAAATTTAATTTAAAAACATTTAAGATTTTTTCCATAATATGCCAATATCTCACATTGGCTTGTAGACAGTTTGTGGAATGCATAATATGCTCCACTAAAGGTAGAGATATAAATGTAGGAAAAAATGTTGATTTATAAAAAAGTGCCTTGTTATGAATAATACAAAAAAAAAACGTTCGAAGAAAGGAATTTTTATTATATTGAGATTAACGGCAAATTGTTTCTGTTTTTAACAACACTGTATAATTATTGATTTATATTTTTTATTGACATTACTTGGTGGAATTCCATGATTAAATTATTAATATATAACTAATTAAAGTTAAATAAAAAATACTTGGTACACTGCCACTTTTATTTATTTTGACCAGTTAGCGCTTTCACCCTGTAACGGGCATCTTCAGACTGGTGGAGAAATAAAAGTGGAAGTGTACCAAGTATTTATTATTTAACTTTAATTAGTTATATATTAATAATGTATAATTATTGATAAAATCACTTAAATAAACAAACGTTCCCGTATATAGTTACTATAGTAGCTTAGCTACGTTTGCTATAGTAAAATAACATTGTACTTCTTCAAGTTTTTCAACTAGAAATAAATGTTCTGGGCCCTTCTCTTCTATATTCCTAGCTATCGACATAACTAATGAAATTTCTTCAAAGCATTCGTCGTGTCAGGCTTTTTATACGAAAGAAAAAAGCTGTCTTGAGCAGATACTACTACTACTCTCCCTTCTTCGCACCCAATGGTGCATAGGGCACTGCAACGGTACACCAAGTGCAGTGTATCTTGATCATTTTATTGCATGAAGGTAAGACGTCAAGACGTAACATTAATATGAAAATCACATGTAAATAAATATTTTATGTTGAACTCTTATATACTATAGATCATAGATAAATTATTGACTAACGAATCTTTTATCACCGTAGTGCGTTTTGTCTTATAGGTACAAAAGATAAAATAAGTTCCTGAACTTAGATTACTAGGCTATGGCTACACAAAACAAACAATGTTTTGTCTGTCAAAATAACAAAATACAATGACTTTTTTTAAGCTATCAAGGTTTTTTGTCCGTATTGACACAAATATGTACAAATTGACATTTTTATCTCTAAAAATTCCCAGTAAGTGACACTTATTTATGTGAAATAGTTTTTTTTCTGTCTAATTTAAAATCGTCGTGTCATCTGAAATGGGTTCAAGATGACATTTAATCACTAACTGGACGATGTCACAATTCTAATATTTAAAATACATTAATTTATTTATAGACAAATATCAAATTTAAAAACCTTAGTTGCTGAACTCATAACAAATATTTCATTTCTCTATAATGCTTTTTTTTTAAAAAGCGGACGTTTCAAAACATCTTCTTCATTCAAGCAATGAATTTCAATTTATCCCACACGAGAAACACGGAGTTATTTTGAAACTGATAAGAAATAATTCATAAAAAAGAAAAAGTTCATAGTTAAAAACTATTATAATATAAGTGTATTTATCTAATTAATTGAAATGCATAGGTCAGTGATTTTTTCATAAATTTTATACGTGTATACTTTACTTTATTTTATTTACTGGTTAAAATATATTTTAAAGAAAACATAATTAATACCAGTAAGCATTTAAGAAGAAAATTGCATAATAATATACATAAAAATGTATTTTTTTTTAAATAAACAAAAATCCCACAAAGGCATTACCTGTTCGTGGGTGTACAAAGAATATCAGTTGTGTTTTGGCGTGTTTTGAAAATATTTACTTAATCGTATGATTAAGTAAAAATGTAACCAAATTGTTTTTTTCAGTTGCTAATGAATTTCTTAAATACAAATGAGTAGGTACCTACCTAAATATAATGTTATGGGAAAAAAACAAATACCCAGATAGATCAGATAGGATCTAGTAGGAATGTTATGGTTAAAGTAGCATTTTTTATAGTAGTGCTTAAAAAAAACAATCTATATAAAACGTGTTGAGAATAACTTTTTTAACGTATCCGTTTAATTTAATTTGAAATTTTTGCATCGCTATGACACGTGATAACTATTGAGTTTTTTTGACCACAGGACTAATATTATTCACGTTGAATATTTTCCACCGTATTTATGATAGATTGGTGTTAGTAATAAACATACATATATGTATGTACGAACACATTTGCATAAAAATACAACCACCTATCTTTTAAAAAGGTAACAGATCCATGTAACGATGTATAAATTGAGTACAATCATTTCAAAAGTTTGGTGGATTCGCTGGCACAAAAGGTTAAAAATATCGGAGAAATTAATCATATATTCGCATGATTTTAAGTAATAAGAAGTTTTCAGCAACGCGTTGGAAATAGAAGATAATAATTTAGCATACAAAATTAAACTTTTACTTATCTATGTTTAAGCTAAGAATTTTTATGTGTACGAAATTAACTGACTAACTAACTAACCATCACGCCATTTCCCCGTAGTGTGTAGGCAGAGAGGATAGAACGCCACACCTCTCTGTCCTGGCACACTTCTCTTCTCATGCACATACGCCGATAATTCCGACTTTTCACATGTCCACTTTCTAGTACTTGTCGTACATGGTCATGCCATGTCTTTTTCGGCCTTCCTCGGCTTCTACATCCAGGCACACTTGCATTTAAAACTTATTTAAGCCGTTCTTTCTGGCGTATCGCTTATGATTATTTATGAATACAACCCCGATGAAAAATAAAATTCTTATCAATTAAAATATGCTACAAGATTCGATGATAACTGTCTCAGACGCTGGCTTTTTTTCGCGTGTGGGTTCCGGGATCGATTCTAGGCGAGGTCACAAGTCACAAAACATAAGGATAGTTTTTTCTTAAGCCTTTGTGTTTTTGTCGTGTTTCGCCATTGTAGTAGGGCCTTGTTGAAATTATTATATAAATACTTGTAACTTGGCTTGTCTGATCTGGGTACTAGTTACGAACTAGTTACATGGAGTAACAAAACTCGTAGTACAACCCGAAAACTGGTGAATCTATTTGGAGTCAAATGTGTATCTAAAGTGACTTTTGAATCTGAGCTTGAAAAAAATTTTTTTTTTCTTTTTCTGAAAGCTTTCATTAGTACCGCAGAAAAAAAATTGCACAAATTCATATTAAAATGCTGTTTTTTATTTTATTTTATTTAGAGATAGTATTTTTTTTAACTAAATATACGATATTTGATAACAATTTGTAAAAAATATCGAAAAAAAAATTAACTGCGTGCTTAGTTTTCTCGAAAAAAAAATTTTCTTTAATTTTGATTAAAATATTTTTTTAGTACTATATAAGTTTTACATAGACTAATATTATTACATCACACTTATTTTTTTTTTCCCTAATTATTCTTATCCTACTATTATACATTTTTCAATTTAGCTATAATATAATACCTACACTAATATTTTTCAGATATATTTATATATTAACTTTACATTTGTTCATTTCTTAATCAAATAAAAAAAAAAAATCTGCAAAATCGACTTCAAATATGACGTAGATGACGTTTCCGGCTTGTTCATCACTATGTATATATTTTACAAAATATTATGTTATATTTTATTACCTATGAAAATGAAGATTGCAGTTCTTGAATAATCTATATTCTCCAGCAAATTTGTCGATTCAATTATTATTATTGACAATCATGAAATAGGTATGTATTATTCGCCAGCAGAATAATTTTCTTATTTTAATACGAATTATATTTTAAGGTATAAATGGGAGACGTTAGATTGTTTTCCCATGAATTATACAACTCGTTCTTGGACATTATATTTTAATTTAAACAAACATATTTTACTTCTAAAAAAAACTTCTGGTCATTGCTTATTTTCAAATTCAAATCAATCTAAAAAATTATGCTTCATACTATGATTTTCTATTCCCCGTCGTTCTTATAATAATTATCGCGTATCAGAAACCGAAACAAAACTATGCATTATAATGAATTATTAGTAAAGTTTGGAAAATATTTTTTACTACGACGTTAATAGGGTCCACTACCACACGATGAATAATAAATGTCCATAATTTGTTTGTTCCGCTTTTCAAACAAATCTATGGTAACAGCTTTTTTCATATTAATAATGAATTAATCAAACATTTGACGAATGTTATACCATTAGAAGGCTACAAAAAACACCGTATAAACAACTTTTCAATTCATGATTGATATACATAGATAACAAACCGATTTACTTTAGAGTATAAACAAGCTTTATATCGGGGATGTTACAATCATTTATGTTGTATTTTCAATACTTTACTGGGGTTGTTTTAACCTATTTTCTTTTTATCCTTTTTACACATTAAATTATAAAAATTATGTTGGTTCTTGACAGATTGTAAATATAAAGTCTTAAGCGTATTCTTTAAACCGTTTTACCGATTTTTTTATAACGACGAAATTAAAAATAAAATATGGCACATGGTGAGTTTATAAGTATCTTGCCTCTAGGTAATAAATTATCAAGATTCACCACGCTGACGAATCAATGCAGTGCGCTATGCACCATTGGGTGTCGAAAATAGAAAATAGTAGCAGTAGCTAGCTTGGAAAGCTAAATTCCACATTCCGAAGCTCCATCCCCAACTCACTCAAGACTCGAGTGTTCAACCAATGCATTCTGCCCGTCCTTACTTATGGCGCGGAAACAATGACTCTAACCAAGCAATCCTCCCATAAGTTGCAAGTTGCACAGAGGAGCATGGAGAGAATAATTATGCTTGGAATAACATTAAGAGACCGAAAAAGGAACGATTGGATCCGACGCCAGACAAAGGTCTGCGACGTGGTGGAGCGAGCGAATTGCTTGGTTGAAGTGGAATGGGCCGGTCACATAGCCAGAATGACGGACGACAGATGGACGAAACGCGTTCTAGTGTGGAGACCGAGAAACCAGAGGCCTCAAGGACGTCCACCGATGAGATGGGTGGACGGCATCAGGATGTCTGGTGGAAGACAGTGGATGGGGCGGAGCAGGATCGGGAGGAGTGGAGACGGCAGGGGCAGGCCTATGTCCAGCAGTGGAACTCAACGGGCTGAAATGATGAGTAGCAGTAGTCCCGATGAAAAGGAGCTTCCTTAAAAATTATTAAATGTGAAACATGGGAGAAATATTTTTTAAATGTTTTTTTTTGTACTTACGTAGGTACTAATGCCAATCTTATATTTTTGTTATTCTGCCAATTTCAAGTACAGTCTAGTTATTTAAAAACTAGTGTGATTTACAAGTTTGTAGTTGGTATGTAGATATTATGAATTGGTGTTGCCTTCAATCAATAGTAAGATAACAACTAATTGGTAATTAATCAGTCGTAGTGTCACTAGAACATTATATGAAACTAGTAGGTAGATATATTTAATTTTTTTATGACCGTATCAATATCCGGGATCCGGTTTTAGGAATTAAGGTCCAGATTAGTCCTATGTATCTAAGCTTTATACACATAATCTTTTTAACTAATGAAGGGGTAGGCAGAGATGATAGCACGCCACACTACTCTGTCCTGGCATACTTCCCTTTGCTTCCTCCACATTCATACATATTATCATGCACGCACGCCGATTATTCCGACTTTTAAATTTTATTAAACTTTTTTATCTCCGCGTGATCTCACAATTTCATTATTTTGTAATTACAGTTTTTTAGAGTTCTTCAAAATTTACAAATAACGCATTTTCAGCTTCAGTAAAAAATATATACCTTATAAAGTTGCTAAATTTCTTCAGTCATAAAAAATGCAATGTTTAATTTAATAAAAACTGTGGGTAAAATAATTTTTTGTGTTGTATGTAGCATTTGTTTGGAAAGAATTAATTTAAAAATACATAATAAATAGTGTTCAAATACTTGTACACAAATCTGGATTTATCCCAAGACGGGAGTAGGTATATATTTCATTTTATATCCCTACAGAGATGAGGTAGAATTCTTTCAAATTCAGGAATATGGATATTCGAGCGTTTTTACAGGGCTTATGACCCAGCCAATGACCTGTAAACGCTCGAATATCCATATTCCTGAATTTGAAAGAATTCTACCTTATCTCTGAAGGGATATAACATGAAATACATTCTTTTCCGTAACTTTTATCGCCTGATGTTAAAAATAAAAAATAAAATCAATATATTCAATGTCTAGCTATATAAATCAATCACAGCTCGTATCGAATACACGTGCTGGGAAAATGATTTACTATAAAATAAAACACGTGAAAAATGATGCCTGAAACTGTTACAAAGAATAGTGAATAACAAGCCAGTTTATGTTATCAGTATCAATCATAATAAAATAAGAATGATAAATGATTTAATAAAATAATCATGCACTATTCACCATGCATATCGATCTTGCAGTGACATTGCATGTCCACTGTCCAACATAACTTATTCATCTCGCATTCCATCCATGGTAGTTTATGGGAATACGTATATACATACATAGAATACCTAGTGTATTATGCTAGTCCTGTAGTTGACTACAAAATGACACATTTCTTTTATAACGGTAAATAGTGAGAACTATTAACACCGTCTACATCTGACCCATAGCATGGACCATGTTTAAGGCTATTCTTTCACACTGATATTTCTCAGTTAAATGTTTAAAAAAAAAACTTCAGCCCCCACCATTAATAGCAGGTGTGAATTGCATATTTTTTAAACTGTCCTTGAATCAATTCGTTTTATTTTAGTAATAAATATAAGAGCCCTAAAATTTTCGCGATCTATTTGAGTATTTACATAATGACTTTAACAGTAAACTAACTAACTAACCATCACGCCATTTCACCAAAAGGGTAGGCAGAGAGAATAGAACGCCACACCACTCTGTCCTGGCATAATTCTCTTGCTTTCTCCACATTCATACATCTTCTCATGCACGCACGTCGATTATTCCGACTTTTTACATGGCCACTTTCAAGCGCTTGTTTTACTTGATCATGCCATGTCTTTCTCGGCCTTCCTCGACTTCTACATCCAGGCACAGTCGCATCATATATTTTTTTGGCCGTTCTTTCATCATCCATTCGCTCTACATGACTACGAACCATCGTAAAAGACCTTTCTTAACAGTATATTTATCATTTTACGAAAAATCGATATTACGATTTCAAAAGTATTTTTTTCTCAAGCCTGGGTGTGGTGATGTTGTTTCCCTCTGTTATTGGGCCTCCAGGCCCGTTAAATAATACAATTTTAAAAAATCCTAAATTACATTTTTAAAAGATAATTTCGTAAATAGGCATCTATTTATCTAAAAAAAAAACATAATAATATTGTGCTTTAATTGAAGTTTGGTGTGTTTCAACAATATTAAGCGATTTTCAATAAAAATATACCTACCGGAAAGGGAATACTCCGATTTTTTAATAATGCATCTAACATTTTATTATATCTGACAAAATGTACATACATAAAAAATCTATGACATACATAAATATTGATTTCATGAGTGACATTCGTAAGAATTCGTATGAGTAATCATACATTATGAGAATAGAAAAGAGACTTTGAGCACGTATTTTACTCCCTATCTTTCATTTCAAGTATGGAAAATCACGCAAAATAACAATATTATTTAATAATTCTAGAAATTAAACGTTGTTAATGTCAAGTATTATTACAATGCACATAAAAAATACAAGAGCTTAAGTGTTTTAGAAATAAATCTTGCGTTTTACCTGTACGTACTTCTTTTTCCACGTAATTCGAGTGGAATTACTTACAAGACATATTATATTATATTACGATATGTTATTTATCCAACAGCTCCTGAATTAGAATCATAAAAACTCCAATACATTTTATTAAATAAGTTTTAGTAAAACAAGATAAATCTGAGCTGGAATTTTTTTTTCTCATAAAAGCTTTCATTAGCACCTCAGATTAAGTCAAATTGCACAAATTCTTATTAAAATGCGGTTAATTATTTTGTTATATTTATGGATACTATTAATTTAACTTTTTAAGAACTCGGCTTCGTACTCAATTTTCTCGAAAAGTAGGTAGTGGTCAAATCATAAAAATTTCGACAAATTTCGAAAAGTTCGAGTTATCGACACAAATATGACGTAGATTCACTGGTTTCCCGCTTGTACATCGAGTTTTGTTATACCACGTATAAACCAAAAGTTTACTTTATCTATGAACGGGTGGTGGCCCAGTGGGTAGCGTTGCGGTCTCTGAGTCCAGAGAGCGTCGGTTCGAATCCCCACTTCGACACGACTCGATTCCTATTTTCAAGCACAAGCCGCTTAGGCTTTATTGAAAATAGTATTTACAAATTGAAATTTGTGCAAATATCATAAGATTGCATAGATTTCTTTTTTTCAAAAAAAAAATAAAAAAAATAAAAAAAAATTATGAATGAAAATCACTCAAAGTAAATTTATACCAGTAGGTTTGGGCCTTCTGTAACCGGTACAGGAATATAATTATCAAATATTTAAATAATCACTTTAAAACCTGTATTTAATTGTTTATATCTCAAATTAATTAGAATATTTTTATGCATATACCTAAACGGATACGACAATAATACGTAAATCGAAACGTTAAATTCAAGGACAGTGACAAGAGATATCTACTTACCATTATTTACATAATTTGATCCTGATAAAATATGATATAAAAATGTTTAGATCTATGACAGGTATGTAATTTATATCAACAATTGATTGTCTATGCTTAATACCCTATTTTTATTTGGTCAGCCAATACTTTATTCGTTTTTTATATGTATAAAAAATATATGCACACAATATTCATATTCTTGTGTATAATAAGATACGGTCGAATCTCTGCGGAGTGGTCAGATTTTCTGGGAACCAAAAGCTTCTAAACGAATTAAGTGGTAGACACTTACAATAATTTAGAATATCTAATACAATAATAAATGTAGGTAATATCAATCACAGATGATTTGGTAAAATTCGTCAGAAAATCAAAGAAATACTATTATGTATCTATTGTTGATATAATATATCACTTTTAATTAAACATTTCGTAGATATATTTAGCCGCGGAAGGCCGAGAAAGACATGGCATGACCAAGTACGTCAATTACTTGAAAGTACGGGGGAAATGGCGTGATGGTTAGTTAGATATATTTGAGAAAAGAAACAACAAATAATTTTGAAAAAATAAATATTGTTTAATTTTCAGAAAAGCGTTAAAAAAATTCAAGACCCAGATTATATAATCAGATATTATAAAACCTACCAAAACACCCATTTTTTAATAATGAAAATAGGCTTCTATGTTTACCGGGGCTTGTAATTTGGTAATTTGTTTTATATTTTAATAGAAGGTTAAGGTGAATAAAAAAAAAAAAATGTTTTCATCGAGTCCTTTTTCACATTTTTTGTATAGGTGCCACTTCAAGATGTCAGTCCGTGTCAGAAAATATTTATTTACTATTTATAAACGTCCAGGCATACAAATAAATATATTTGGATCTCAATAAAATATTTGCTCTGTGAATGTCAAGGATAGACACATTTTTTTAATATTCTGTTAGGTGGGTTTTTGTCATCCAGCAAAGGTTTTTTATTAATATCAATTTAATAAAATGCTCGATCATGCGACACGCTTATTTTGTGAAGTGTCATTAGTTTTTGCCCTTTCAATTTCATGTCATGGAAAATTATAATCTAAATAATGGATAAACATAATATTTCTATTTGTATATTACTATAAACATCTGCGTATATTTGTTTATGGTCAATGAAAGCCGCACCCTTTCTCTAGACTGCTTAAAAGACTATTGAGTCTTTTTTCAGTCCAGCCAACTCTACCGATTTTTTCAACAAGTTAAACCGTGATTTTAAGATTGTTAGTGTGATAAAAATACGGATGAATTTACGTTATGTACGCGAACAAATCCTTTCATTGCCCCTACCACTGTCTCGGCTTATGTATTATAATTGTCATAGTTTCATCCCCAAACCAACCAGAGTCGACCCAAATTAACAGTAGTAGAGTGTGTAAGTTTCTACCCAGATCACTATTTATTAGTTATTACTACCACCCGTGTGGAGACCGGTATCCCGCCTCGCCAGGCCCCCCATCGCAGACATCCACCCGTGCATCCGCGGTCAGAGTCTCAATGGAGGGGGGTTTAGGAAAAAGAGGGGAGGGGACAGCTGTTGTTCGGCTGTTGTTTTTATTTTGTGAGTTATTAACATTCATAAACGATTATGTTTATAATAATTCATGACTGTATCGCCTCTTTATTCTACGTCATCAACACCACTACCCAAAATTTATCAGGTAAGCTTTGGTCGCCTTTCTGTACGTTAATCTACTGATTTCCTTATTTTTCTTATCCTTTGTTTCAAGGAATGCCTCTAACATTTTTTGCGATGGAATCTAAGCTTTGACGATTGCCGTATGACAATAGTACATAATATATACTCTAAAATACTTACAAAGGTAGGTGCGAGTAGAGTAGGTTTGAGATGACTCTTAACATGACGAATTTACATAATACATTATGTACATTACATCGACTGATCAGATGTCATTGAACCATCGATCGAGCTATGTAAATTATATATGTATATTTTTTATTTATGTATGTATGATAAATAATGTGCACAGTGACCTAACTAAAAGTAAAGTGAGTTTAATAAATATTTGATGGATAAAACCGCATGGCATTATGTTAAAGGTTGGTTGAAATAAATTGGTCAAATCAAATCATTAATTTCATAAAAATAATGAAGATAACGTTTTACCTTTGACCTTTATAACTTCGATCAATGCATTTGCAAAATCATTGACACTAAACTAAAACTACAATATTTTAAAATTACTGAAAAGTGACACAAAAAATGTGATTTTTGCCGCCTGAAACTTTGGGTGTTTTTTTGTTGTTGTTTATAATTTTTGACTATAAATGTACAAATCGAGAACAATTTAAACATTATACATATAAATATTTATGCTACTTCAACGCCTACTATGGGCTGATAAAGCAATGAAGTTCTCAAACAATAAAGATATATTTCTTCTGTTTTTATAATTTACTGTGAACTTTTTATTACCATCGAAACTTTTGTGTTTGTATGCCAAAATCGGTGTGCGTCGGACCACACGGTGGAAGTTATACTTCTTTGGCCATTCTCATACACCCACTCACGCACACAAACAGACAGGATATATAAATGAAATATAAGACATTTTTCAATATTATTCAATATATTTATATTCAATATTTATATTCAATATATTATACGTGACTTCATTATTATATTATACACCTATATTATCATTATCAGTTATTTCTTCTATAATCATTCTTTCATCTTTAAGTCATGGAGAAAAACCGAAGCCATTGCAATAGCGTATTTTCTAAAAAGATAATTCGCTAAAATGACGCGTAAGAAGTAAATAAACAAAAGAAATGACAACTGTCAAAGTCAGACCAATACAAGCATCAGTGACTGTGGCGCCATTTTCTCTTAAGCGCCATTTTCTCTTAAAAATCAGCGTGACGCGGTTTCTCGACCAACATCCCACCCCAAAGTGTCTAACGGGCGCAAAGAAGTAAACAACATAAAGTCATCTTTAAAAGAGGTAGGTATAATTTTCATTGATAAAAATATATCCCTATTTGTTAACTTCGACGAATAGATTAAGAGAACTTTTATAAACGTTCGAAATGTTTGATGGCAAGGAAAAAGGGTACCTAACCACCCGTAATAAATGTTTAAAATTTGAAAAATTCATTGCTTATATATTTTTTGATAAAACCTAAGTAGCTAGGTACCTACTTACCTTCTTACTGATTATTTTTTAGGACGTTTTGGGGGCTACCTATTTCCTATTGCGGTGAATTTACGATAGTAACTATTTCATAGGTAAAAAATAATTATTATTAACCTACATATTATAAGATTTTGTGTATTAGATTAAATTGTTATGTAAGTAACAAATATTGTGGTTAATTAATGAGCTATTAAAATACTGTATGCGCAATTTACTATAAATATTAGGTAACTGAAAAACTAATATTATATATCACTACTTATACACCGTGTTACAAAACTCGATGTACAAGCGGGAAACCAGTGAATCTACGTCATATTTGGACTCGATTTTGTAGATTTTTTTTTATTTGACCCACAGTTTTTCGAGAAAAAAAGTCGTTTTGAAAAATCGTGTATTTAATCAAAAGAATACTATCCATAAAAAAAACAGCATTTTAATATGAATTTGTGCAGTTTTACTTAATCTGCGGTACTAATGAAAGCTTTTATGAGAAAAAAAAAATATTTTTCGAGCTGAAATTCAAAAGTCATATTACACATTGGACTCCAAATATGATGTAGATTCACCAGTTTTCGGGGTGTACCACGAGTTTTGTTACTCCATGTATTTGTCGGTAAGTACCTGTCTATTTATATACATTATTTAAATATATTTAACAATAATAATGTGCTTAAACATCCGGAAAGACGAGGCCAAAATAGCAGTCGAGGACTGAGCGCCTGCCAGGACGTTAAGCAGTGGAAAAAGCTGCTCCTAGGAATGGCGTTATCCTTAACGGGACATAGGCCACGAGATAAAGAAAATCTTGAAAATGGTTTTAACTTTTTAGAGAAAATATCAACTTACTAATATAGGTCAGGGTGCTAAGGGCAATTTTTAAATTAATTAATTGTTTTAATGTTTTGGTTGTATCAACAACTCCAATCAAATGTTAATAGCCATATTTACCCTTCATTACCGTTTTAATATGGTGGATATCAGCCGTAACTATTTAAACGTTTATGAAATAAATACTTTACATTACGATAGTTATCTAGAAACTTTGACGGTACATAAATATGACTATTATTATTGATGTTACCGATAACAGCTAAATGTGCAATATGCAAATGCGACTTCCTTGTACTAACTAATAATCATCACACTAAATAATGCATTCTTGTTCTGCTGCATGAATTAAAATCAGTATGCTGATTTGAATGCATTTTATTACACTGTCGTATATCTTGTAATGATGAAGAATGCAGATGATTACGTGATTAACTGTTTGTAGGTCAATACAAAATGGATTGTTGTTTCTGACAGAAAAGATTCTGGTAAAAATAAGGATTGCATTAAAATTTTCGACAAATTGTTTTTAGTCGCCCGATAAATTCGCAGTGCCGTTTAATAGTGTCTTCAGGATCCTTATTATATTACACGACCTCCTGATACTATCGTTCGGCGTCCTGATATAATTATCGGAAAACCGAATGATTTATTATGTAACTAAGAATAATTTGTCGAAAATTTCGAGTTTTTTTGTTAGGAATTCCAGCAGTCCTTTTTTAACAGTAAGATGACGAAATTTTGGTTAATTTATATAAAACATTCATAATTATTTTTATTGATGTTTTATAAAAAAATTCCTATGTCCTATGTTTAAAAATATTCCTTGTCGTGTACAAAAGAGTCGATTTTTTTACAGTGTAAATTTCTGATGCCATAAAACCTAAGTTCATGACTCTGAGCTCTTTTATTCAATTCATTCAATGGATTAATCTGTTAACGTTTTTTTAAGACCGTCTCATACAAATTTAAAATAGGGATATTCGGCTTCATGCCACGAAGATTTAGCGTTTGATTTCAGATAAGATCATAATAATTACCTACTATTTGACTGAAGAAGAGGGGATTTATTAAAAAATTAAAGAAATATTATAAAGGTAGGTACCTACTTGTGCAGAAATTAAGTTCTATTGTAAAAAAACTGCCGGAAATTAATAAGTTATGGATGAGTGGTGTTCTAATGATTGATTGATCAATTTTAAGGTTATGTTTCAAAGAAATGACTACATAGCACCCTATTGCTTATGGAGTAACGATATAATGTCCAAAGACCTTTGTCTGACAGTAAAAACAAAGCTGACCTTAGAAACCATCTCGAAGGGAAATTACTACCGCCCATAGTACCTACAGCAATTTGTGTTTATTTGAGAATATAAATAATAATAAACATATTATGTTGGCAGAAGGTTGTCACCTGAGTTCAACCAACCGCGAACACAATGATTATAATTACAAAAGGCAATTTCCTGTGACGAAACACTTTTCAAGAGTTCATAATGCTCACAGCAGATGGAGCCATGTTAATTTAATGTAGATTGTTGACGGTAGAGAGGAACAGAGGTGCAGTATGCAATATCATTTTATTCTTGTCTGAAGTAATGAAGAAGTCTACTGTTTTTATTATTTTTTATTTTTGGTATTAGGTACTGTGGATCTAAAAACCTAGGTAAAGATAAAGGGGTTAGAAAACAGCTTTCATTAGAAGCTGTTGGATGCCCGACCAATCAAAACATTTCAGTTTCAGAAGTGTAAAAATATGACAAATAGATCCAAAACAATAACACGAATAAATTTGCAGCGAATTTTATTACTGAAAAACGATCATTTTTGTTAAATTTTATACAATCGAAAAACGATCATTTTTGTTAAATTTTATACAATCGGCGATTTATTTTAGTGTTTTCCACCACTGTTAATCAAAATTTCATTCATTAAATAATATACAGACACTGCCTCATGTTATTACAGTTTCTTGACAATGGTTGTCATAGCAAAATATCATTATACCTCTTAAGTTTTTAACTAAATATATCGCATCGCCTTAATTGGTCAAAAATGGACTGAGAATACCAACCTCGTAACAAGTCACACCGACCGCCACAATTCTGTCCTAGAAGCATGTTTTTATCTCTTTCTTATGTCGAGATATTGAATTTTAAAAAACAAAATTCAACGAAAAAAAAAACATTTTTACGATTTTCAAGATGGTGAAAAACTGAAAACAGAGTTATTTTTTTATCTCTCTTCTATTTTACGCTTTTGACCACTGAAATTAGGATTAATCGTTGTTTGCGCCCAATTACAAAACGCACATACAACTAGTGTGCTCAGTATCCATGAAATTTTACTAACAACATGGTACTAATTTTTTTTAAACTATGTTACTAAGCTCGTCTCGACTATGACGGAGTGTGCGGAGTATAAGAAAAAGCTTTAAAAAAGCTTTATCGCAGAATCCAATTTTTGTTATAGCTGATATTCGCTGCCCATAGTAAAATCTTACTTATTTTATAACATGTGTGCTTTTAAGAATAAGGATGAAAGTAGATTGAATGCAGTTGAAAGGCGAATGTGTGGTAAAACTATGTATGATAGGGGCACTAATGTTGAAATTAGAGCAGAATGCAAGGCTGAGACAAGCATTATCGACAAAATTAAGAAAGGTCTTTTACGTTGATTCGGTCATGTAGAGCGAATGGATGATGAAAGAACGGCCAAAAAAATATATGATGCGACTGTGCCTGGATGTAAAAGTCGAGGAAGGCCGAGAAAGACATGGCATGATCATTATGATCAAGTAAAACAAGTACTTGAAAGTGGCCATGTAAGAATTCGGAATAATCGACGTGCGTGCATGAGAAGATGTATGAATGTGGAGGAAGCAAGAGAAGTGTGCCAGGACAGAGTGGTGTTGCGTCCTATTCTCTCTGTCTACCCCTTCGGGGAAATGGCGTGATGGTTAGTTAGTTTTTCTTATGTGTGCTTTTTTATTATTTTTGTATAAGAAGTCAATCCAAAGTTATAAAATCCAAGTAATCAAAGTCCGTAGGTTTATACGGCCTTCAGAATATAGATAATGATTTTCTGGGTGTTAATGGGCTTCGGCTTTGTGACGTCGAATATCACACGAACAAAATATTCTGCTTGCGTACTGTAAGTTATATAAAAACTATTATTTTGTGTCAAGTTCGTTCAAGATTAAAGTTCTGTTTACAATAAAGTTTCAAGAATAATTAAATCGTAATATCATAACAGTTTACAGTGTTTAGTTAACTGTTTTATCTTCCTTCTATAAACACAGTACATCTAAATTATGATCATAGACAGTCCGCGGGAGGCAATCATAAAATTGCATCTAATAATCATAAAGAAAGATTAAGTAATAAAGATACATCATGTAATCACGGAGATGCATCAAATCCATAAAAAATATTTTAACAACTCAGAACTTAATTAAATAATTATTTTCAGAGCAATTTTATTTGCAATGTGTTGTAAAAATAATCACTAGCACTATGAAAAATAATTATTAAAAAAAAAATATATTGTATATGAAATCGTTCAGCGAACGAAAGGCACTTAACACAATGTTTGGAAGGAGAATTTCATTTTCGTTTCCTTTTTCTTGATCTATCTTTTATTTTATTTGGCCATCACTTTCTCAACGTCCTGGATGTCCGCTGCTGGCAATCCGTCGGAAGTTTGCGTCAGAACGACGAGACTTGGACCTACATTGGGAGGATATCGATGAGGATGGGAAGCTTGTGGAATCCATATGCTTCACATAGGGAACGGATATGAAATAATGATGTTGATGATGTTCCTAATACTCCGATATGTATGTTTTTAGCAAACCTTAGATAGGAAAATAATTCCTAAATCTTTTTTTTAATCACTCAAATTGGGTATCCCCAGTAGCCAGTAGTATAATCTCTTTGATGTTCGAAGCACAAACTTTGTAAATCATTTTTTCAAACTGAATAAATAAAATTACTATTTAAGCCTACCACTACTCCCTCATCCGTAGCCACACCCACTTATTAGGTACCTATTCTTTATAATTTTTACTGTTAAGTTTTTAGTTGATAAGTAGCCCTGGGGATGACCAGTAGGTCGAAACTAGTTGGCTAAGTGTATAAAATAATAAAAAGTGAATTAATAAACAAAGTTTTTAATTTTATTTATTCAAGTAGTATAATCACTAAGACGCTGGCTTCACATGTGGTTCCAGGTTTGATTCCCGACAGAGTTACGCATCTAACACTGTGACACGTTAAATTTACAAAATTCTCAAAATAACACTCGTTAGGAACACTAGCACAACAATAACACTAGTGTTATGAAGGAAATCTAGTCCCACTCATTTTGCGAACTGTTTTGCATTTTACGTAAACGGTACGGTACGTATAAAATGAGCCTTATGAGGACGGAAACAATTATTATATGATTGGTCAACAATCATGAAATTAATAAAATTGTAAAAAGGATAATTCCAAGATTTTTACAAAACAAATTAAAAAACCATGACTTTTTTCATAAATATGCAACAAGAGGTTCAAATAATATAAGATTGGAAAAGAAAAAAAAACTATGTCACAGAATTGTCTAATGTATAAGGGCATTAAAATGTATGAGGATATTCCAAATGAAATAAGAAATGAACAAAATGTAAAGTTATTTAGGGTTAAATGTAAAAAAAATATGTGTGAAAAATATAAGTGTATTATAGCTAAATTGAAAAATGTAAAATGGTAGGATAGTAAGGAAAAAAAAATTAAGTGTAAAATAATATTAGTCTATGTAAAAAATTATATAGTACTAAATAAATTTAATAATAAAAAAATTTTTGTTGAGAATAAAGGTTTAAAAATAATAATCACAATTTAACTCTGTAATAGTTTTTACTATTGCAAAGCAAGCTCCTTGGCTGCTTACAAATAGGTTATACATCCAACCCTCTACGGTACTTACCAATATCAAATAATACTCAATTTACGTTTTACACTCGTACGTTGTAGGCACCAAAAACCAAATTAATAACATTGAAGTACCTATTTATTTCTACGTGTTACGTTAAACGAATCATTTGCATAACACCTCACAAGGAGTTTGACTGCGTATTCCGCTGTGATTTCATCAGAGTTCATAGCACGGCACAAGTCCTTGATTTGTATCTCGATTGTACATAAGATCGGCATATCTTAGTCTTGATCTGATATTGTATTATTTTCTCAAATAACTTGAGTACAAAAAAATAATAAATAGTTTTGCATGTCCAACAGCCGTACAAAAAAGACGCTGCGAATTTCTTAACTTTTTTAACCTGAATTTTCAATAATTAGCATATAGGCACCTACCTACCAACCGATATATATATATATATATATATATATATATATATATATTTATGGTTTTTACGCCCATAGGGCTTTTACATAGACATTTTGAAATGATTACACAGTAGGCATCCAGACACTGTTCCCTAAAATGCACTAGATTTGTGTTAAAAACATCAATATTGTTAGTATACTTGTTAGCCAGTGCGTGCATTCTTCGTATCGGTGAGTTAGCATTGTAATTAGATTTTAATACTTTGAACAGAAAGAGCAAATCATTTAATATTCTTCTATTTTCTAATGTTTGTATATTGTAAGTGGAAGTGGAAATAACGAACGTAGTTGCTAAAAAAATTGTTCTGTGTTTATACTCGATTTTAAAGGCAGATGATGATATTTTAAAAAACATTGTTATCTGTTATTGAATATAGCAATATCGTGGTACTAAGTATCTTTTCTCTTATCCGAACCCATTGTAAAATAGGCACTACAATTGGACAAAATCAAGATAGCATAAAAAGTGTATTCTTAATGTCCGACTTTACTGGGTCTGTAATAAGAATCATCAGTATAACGAATTCAGTTTGGCTTAATTTCCAAGGTAACATTCATGCATATGTTTGTATGAAATGCCTTACTGACGAGTTATCGCATTTTCATATTACCTCGTTAGTTGATTGCCAATTGATCAGAATTTAGTGATTATTGGAATAATAACTTCTCAAACATATTGACTGGATCTACTATAACTTATCCACTGAGTTTACTGCCCCTAATTAATAACAGTAAGCAGTATAACAATAGTTGTGGAAAGAAAGTTGGTTTACTAACAATTAAATTTATACTTTAAAATGATTTAATAACCCCCCCTAATTTTGACGTTAAAAAATTGAAGCGGAATTTTCATGAGGGATTCCCCCTGTTTTTTTTTTAAAAAGCAAGTTTTTTTATTAAAAAAAATCCGTTTTTTTTAAAAAGTTCCCTTTTTAATTTTTTTATTTTTTTTGGGTTTTTAAAAAATTTTCCCGGTTAAAAATTTGGGATTTTTTTTTGAAAACCAAAAAATGTTTTCATTGAAAAAGTCTGGTTTTGAAAAAAGCGGTTTAAATCCCCCAAAAACCCCAAGCGGCCAAATTAAATTAGGGGGGAGTTTAACCCCGATTTTTTTTGTAAAAAAAACCCGAGGGGAAACGTTGCCCCCCAAAAAAAAACCCCCTACCAACATCCATTTTCAGGGCCCCCCGCCTTTGGGGGGGTTGGGAAAAAGAAAAGGGGGGGGGGGGGGCAGACAAAAGGGACATTACTTTTCAAAAAATTCCTTTGGGGGACCTTTTTTTTTTTGGGGCCCCTGGAAAAAAAATTTTTTTTAAATCCAATTTTTTTTTTTTTTTAAAACCATTCCTATTTTTTTCCAAAAAAAATTTTTTTAATTTTCAATTTTTTTTTATTTTTTTTTAAAAATTTTTGTTTTCCCCAAATTTTTCCCCATTTAAAAATGAAAAAGTTTTTTTTTTCAGTAAAAATTTTTTTTTTTGGATAATTTTAAAAAACTTTCTTAAACTTTTCTTTAAAAAATTTCCAAAAGTTCCTTTTTTTTTTTAATTTTTTATTTTTTTTTAACCAGAAAAAATATAAAAACGTTTTTGGAATTTTTTTTAAGTTTAAATTTTGGGCCTTTTTTAAACCTTAAAAATTTTTAAAAGAAGGTCCCAATTTTAAAATTTTTACGGTTTAAAATTTTTTAAAAAAAAAATTTTTGGATAAAATTTTAAATTTTTAAAAAAAAATTAAAAAAAAAACCCAAAAGGGTTTCCAAAGGTTTCCTTTTTTTAAAATTTTAAAAAAAATTTTGGGGAAAAAAGGGGGGGGGGGGAAAAAACCCCGGGAAAATTTGGGCATTTTTGGGGGAAATTTTGGGAAAAAAACTTTATTTTTTTTATTTTGGGGTTTTTTTTGGAAAATTTAATTCATTAATTTTTTTAAAAATTTTGCCCCCGTTTTTTAAAATTAACACCCATTATGATTTTTCTTTAATTTAAAATTTTTGGGACATTTTTGAAATTTTTTTTAAAACCAAAATCCACCCTTAAAAAAAATTTAGTTTAAAAAAAATATTTTTTTTTTTTTAAATCCCCGAAATTTTTTTTTTTTTTTAAAAAAAAAAAAAAAAATTGGATTAGTTTTTTTTTTTCTTTATTTTTTCAATAATTTAGACCCCAATGATTTTCGGCAAAACTGTTTATTTTTTCATTTTCCCCCTTTCCAGATCATAAATCAAAAAACTCATAGGAAAAAATCCCCATTTTTCCGAAAATATTTTTTTTAAACGAAACCTTTAATTTTCCCATTTTTAAATTTTAAACTATTTTAATTTTTTTTAGGCAAAAAAAGTTAAAAAACTTAAATTTTAAATTGGGGTTTTTTGGAAATTTCTTTAAAAATAGAAAATTACCCTTTTTTTCCAAGGGCCCCCAAACACCTTTGGAGGTTTTCGGGGAAAAAATTTTTAAATTTTTTAATTTTTAAAAGTTTTAATAAAAAAAAGCGGTAAATGGCTTAAGGGGGGGGGGGCGGGAATTTTCCCCAGGGGGCAAAAAAAAACCAAAAAAATTATCATTTTTTTCTTTTTTTAAACTGGATTTTACAGAAAAATTTTCATTTTTAAACCTTTTTTTTACAAATTTTTAAAAAGGGGTAAAATGGATTTGTTAAAAACTTTATTTTTTTTAAAAAATTTAAAAAATTTTAATGGGTTTTTCCCGGTTTTTCTTAAAAAAGGTTTTAAAAAATTTTTTTTTTTTTTTATTTAAAAAAGAAAAATTTGGGGGTTTAAAAAATTTTTAATACCTTTAAAAATAAATTAAATTTTTTTTAAATAAAAATAAGAAATTAAAAATTGAAATTTTTTAATTTTTAAGTTTTTTTTTTCAAATTTTAAAATCTTTTTTTAAAATGTTTTAAAAAATAATGTCAAAATTGACTGGGTTTTTTCGCTCGTGATGAAAAAAAAGCGGTGGCGTTAATTCTATCATGGAAAATTACTGAACATATTATTTTTTAAATTTTGTGGTTAAATTTAATTAAAGTTTTTTTTTTTTGTAAAAAAATTTAAAATTTATGAATGAAAGCTGAAAGTATAGGTAATTTATTCACTGATTTTGAAATGTCTCTCATATACCATACCTCCCTATGGGAGAATTTTGGAAATCCACAAACTGCCTCCAGGCCGCGCCCGGGCCCCCAGCTCCCGGGTTTCCTCCCAAGTCAAGTCCTGTCCCGCACAAATGCCGACGAAAATTTTCAACAGGGCGCCCGGGGCGGCAGAACCCGATGCCCTTTCAAAATAGAGCCAGCAAGGTTTAAAGGAGCAATTATATTAAGAGCATGCCAGCGTCTCGCAACGCGTGGGTTTGGAATCGATTTCATACATTTTAGTAGAAAATGATTTAATTAGAACATGACCCCACGTGTCCACCGGACGATCTGACATCCAACGCAGATCACTTATTTTCGATCGGCGTGGATCGAGTGTGGGGAAGCGTGGCGACACGCGGCGTGGCTCTAATATAATGGTGTATTCTTTAACCGATTTTAAATTTTTTACTTCAAAAAATTGATGAAAAAATAACAATATCAAGGGAATTTTTTAATTTTTTTTACGATGTCATGTGAAATTTTCTAGCGCGGTTTGAAATAGAGCGCTTTTCAAATCGCTCACAAATTCCTCCATTTGGCGCGCATGCGGTGTGACGTCACAGCAATATAGCGCTTTACTACGGAATGAATTTCTCGCCTTTCACGGTGGACGGGTATGACGTCTATTAGGCAAATAACGGGCGTTAAAAATCTTTTCGTAATTTCGTGTTTTTAAAACATAAATTTATTAATAAAAACTACAATTTTTGAGTATTGTGTTTTATATATCGTTGGAATTGTAAAAATATACTTTAAAATATTTATAACGTTTTATGATATTCTCATGCTATCGGGAAGATTCCCTATTCGGCGGCTTACGTTGTATAAGGCCTAGCCAGCCGTAAACGGCATTCGCCGGATGACAGTAGATTCCAATGGTAGCTGTGTCCGTTTCCTCACCTATGCAATCTATATAATATCAATCTTGCCAACAGTTGTTTTTCATAAATTGCTCATAATAGAATCCTGTTATTTTCCGTTTTCGCGACAGTAATATTACCCTTCGTTTACATTCCGATCTTATTTTATAAGGGATCTTATCTTATTTTTTTTTATTTATCTGGGTTAAATACAAAAATAAACCATTGAACCGTCCACAAAGTCTAAAAAATAAAACAACGGGGTAACATACACAACCAAATCTTTTTTTTGCTTTTTTGATTAAGTTATTAATGTGGTGTTGTGACTTTCGCTCAGTAAGGCGCGGTGCACGTGGGTCGCCGGTTCGAGCGATGTCAGGTCAATGTGCAATAGGTCAAAGTTCTTTCGGTATTCTTAGACCCGGATGACATTTGGACCAAACCTAGTAAAACTTGTTCGGCAACATCTACTGTTTAATTTGTAGAAAAAAAAACAGTTCGTTGACTGTTAGAGTACATAAATGATCCATTAAGACGTAATTGAATGTACTTTACGATTTTAGGACTACTTTTTTATTAAATTCCCTTTCTACCCTATTCTTCTTCTTCTTCTTCTTTCGCCACGTTCGCTCCTATGTGGAGCATGTGGACATCACTAGATCCCTCCAGGAGACCCTGTCACCAGCCAGCTCTCTCGCCGCCTCCCGCATCCATCAGCTCCGCCGAATACATCCGTAGGACGGTCATCGACGGTCTGCCAGGACGGCGGGATCTTGCAGGCGTAAAGAAGAGGCAGCTCGGGTTCAGGCTCTCCCGAGGCATCCGGAGTACATGCCCAAGCCAGGTCCATCGCCGCTTCTTCACGACTCCAGTAGTTGGAGGTTGCTGCGTCCGTTCCCTAACTTCAGCGATGGTTATGAAGTCAAACCACCTAATGCCTAGAAACCTTCTCAGACACTTATTCTCAAAGCTCAACAAGCGAGCATTTTGAGCTTTTGTGAGGTGCCAGGATTCGCATCCATAAAGGAGCACCGGCACAATACAGGAATTTAAGGAGTCGGCATTTTGTTATACCCTATTAATAGGACTAAAACAAAAAAGTTAACGTATATTAATTTCGTAATATTTTATTCTTTGAACTGGCACTGAAGCGAAGGACCGATCATCCTGCCTTCATGCGACAAATAATCAAGATTCACTGCACTTGGTGTACCAATGCAGTGCCCTATGCACCATTGGGTGGAAATAAGGGAAAGCAGTAGTAGTATGTTATATTATGTATGCATGTACATAATATATCTATTACACCTTGATTCAATTAAAATGATCGTAAATATTGATTCCTGATTCTGATTTAGATTCAATTAAAATGATCGTAAATATTGATTCCTGATTCTGATTTAGACAACACAAATAATTATAAATAGCTGATTTTTCCTGAGCCCTGTTTTCAAACATATTATCTACATCGCAGTTGTGATGTATATACCTACGGTAATCGCTTTATTTTAAAGAGATCTTATCAATCACGCGTCACAATTGCGATACATATTGATGTAGATATGCTTGCAATCTGGGCCCTGGCTTGTTTCAGCGGTTAAAAAAATCTTTAAATAGCTATTTTTAATCACAATGAACGAAAACAGCTGATTCAATGGGAAATATAGAGCAAGGTGCTTTTTTTACATTTGGATTAAATAAAAAGATTGAATAAGATAAATGGAGAGCTTCACGCGTATCTTAAATACATTTTTTGTCCATTGTCTTAATATTGAAACGTTTGAAATGATTAAGTATCTATTACACGGTAGAAAATATTTTAAATGTTGAATAAAACATTAGAACTGTATAAGTCTGGATTTTTTTTGGATAAATTTTGTGATCATAACCATATTTTCCTTAATGAAAATACTTTATCTTACTTATCATATGCTTGATTATTATAATATTATTATTTTGTTGTTCGATTCGGCTTTCACTTCACGTAAAACACTTACATTAATGTTATTGTTGTTACTTATTTGAGTTGTTCTTATTGATATAGATATGTTCATTATCCGGCTTTTATTCCTTTATTCTATCATTCCTATTTTAGTAATGTGACCTGTACATAATTTTATTATTATAAAAATTAATGGGCAAGATGACATCAAAAGCTTTGTTTCCGTCCAAGGATCCCATGAAATATTAATATAAAACTAAGAAAAAAAAA
>JAGVSP010000798.1:0-53145 GCA_022494985.1 Micrasema minimum
CACATACCAACTAAGCCCTTTTAACAGTAAACCGTATGAGGAAAAACAATTTTTTTGTTACAAAAAAAAGGAAAATAAACTAATGCAAACTTTGCTCTGAGGTAATTTATTTTCTGAGTGGAAAAGATACTATAATCATTTTGATAATCCCTTGATGTACTTTTTGATGAAACGATAAAAGAAACTTCAAAATGTAAAAAAAGCAATGTGTAAAGGATACATAGTTCGTTAGTAGCTCTTTGGTGAGAGCATAGATGTCCTCAGTTCCCCAAGCATAGTGGAGGCATGCTTCAAGGCCTCTGTCAGCTTCGATTTGTCCAAACATCTTTTCATCTGAAGTGCCTAGAATGTATTTAGTAAATATATACATCAGCAAAAAGGAAGAAAGAAGAAAAATTGGCAGTACACAACGGAGTTCTGGTACCAACCCTTATGTAAGGTAGTGAAGCGTGGTGTATGGAAAAAAGAAGGATGAAAGTAGACTGAATGCTGTTGAAATGCGATCCATGTGTGGTAAGACTATGTATGATAGGTGTACAAATGTCGAAATTAGAGCAGAGTCCAAGGCCGAGAAAAGCATTATCGACAAAATTAAGAAAGGGCTTTTACGATGGATTGGTCATGTGGAGCGAATGAGTGATGAAAGAACGGCTAAAAGAAGTTTAAATGCAAGTGTGCCTGGATGTAGAAGCCGCGAAGCCGAGAAAGACATGGCATGACCAAGTATGTCAAGTGCTTGAAAGTGGTCTTGTGAAAAGTGGGAATAATCGGCTTATGTGCATGAGAAGATGTATGAATATAGAGGAAGCAAAGGAAGTATGTCAGGACAGAGTGGTATGGCGTTCTATCCTCTCTGCCTACCCCTACGGAGAAATGGCGTGATGGTTAGTTAGTTAGTTAGTTAAATCAAATAATGATTTTTCCGCACATAAAGTTATGGGAATAGGTTATGATTATTATTAGACACATCACAAAACACCCAGGCTCAAGAAAAAATCAAAAGACCTTTTTTTTAGATATCTTAAAGGGAAATTTGGATTTAATTCTACCTACTTACTTTATTGATTCTGTCAATAGTTGAATAATTAGGCAATTCCAATAATATAATCTAAAGCATCGGAAACTAGAGCAGTGATATGATTGACCAAACAAATGTTGGTGATTGTTCAACATTTGTATTTTTTCCATCCAATAAGAATCTTGTTTAAATATTAAAATTTCCTTGTTGACAGAATGGCGTAAACACTGTTCTGTCATATTACAAATGCGATATGAGAGTTATTAAATAACAAAATTACGGCATATTTAAAAATTAGCAAAATTAAGCACAATTACCTGAACTTTAACGACACTTAGGGACTCGTCAAGCAGTTTCTCCTGCTCTTCCATCGGGGATGATTGATTCGTCATTGGCTGAAACAGACGTTAAACAACCATAAATTGATACAATACCGACAAAATACAGTTAGGTGTATCAAATAATTTGTAATCAAAGTCATTATCACAAACTGACGACTAGCCAATCCCCAAATAAAGTGGTCATCGTTGATTATGTTATCCGTTGATGACAGAAAGTGCAACGCTGTTACGAGCTCAGCCGTGGATAATATTGAGTCAATGTTGTTTTAACAAGTCTGCAAAATTACCTTGGAATGTGTAGTATTTTTTTACCGCAACAATAATTTGCTGATAAGACGGATATTTCTAAAACAAATAAATGTTGGCCGCACGACGCTCCGGTAACACTTTTTGACAACTCGATAAAGTGAATTAAATTTATGGCACTAGGTGAATACCTTAATCAGCCTTGTATTTTGCGCCTAAGTACTCAAGAGGTTTTTCCTCTTTTTGCTAAGTTTTGAGAATCAAATTGCGAAAACTGAATACAGTAAAAACAGAATTTAAATTTATCAATTTTTTGTACTCACCATTATCAAAATTTTGAGGTTCTCGTGAATTAAGGTAATTCTTGGAAAATTTCACATAACAACACTCAAATTAACAGAAATCTGACAGCTAAATGAACACCTGTCAATATGTCAAAAATATTATTCTATAGTGTATTTTGTTTCGCTATTACTATCTTGTGAATTAATCGCTATTTCTTATTTAATAAACCAGCAGCAACAGCTTTCAGTAGACAGCGAACTGTAGACTTGTTCCGCGCTCATCTAAGACTGCAATAAATTAAATACATGCTTCTCAAAAGGTCATAGTTCAATTGCTGTCGAATGTTTCGGGTCAATTGTCAGCTGACATTTACATTTCGATGAATGAAAGCAATGAATCTAGACCGTCACTGAGCAACTATTTCGGTGATACAAATATATCTTCGTCCGCTGCGTTCTTCGATGAAATAACAGACAGACAAGACGTGCCCGTAACTCCGATCAATAACACACTAGCAAATATTAGGAGTATTGGCAGAAGGTTGTTATAATGTATTTTAATCAATGCGTTCTATTGTTACATAGATCTGTTTACTGTTGCATAATCTTGTATCAAGTTCAGTGCAGATATTTCTTCTGAATTACAGTGCAATGTCTAAATTTATTTTAGCCACTCTACATTAGATAAGTACTTTTAAAGTACTAGATAATTAGGCAGGTACTTACTTACTGAATTATGTTAAAAGTTTTTCTCTTCAGCAGTTTGAATTTAGAACTAGGAACGCGTTGTGTCACTCTTTCATTTATTTTTTTACCGCCAAAAAATTGTTTTTTGCTTACTTTTTTATTGACCTTGCTTATCATACATGTACTTTTTTCAACTTTTGAAGTAACGTTTTTCAGAATTTATGAAAAATTTCAATAGAATCATGCTCTCCGGCGGTAATAATAATGATCCTGGTTTGTTTGACGTAAGTTAGGTATACATTACATTAATAAATTAAAGTTTAGTGTCCTTCGTGAAAAAAGTAGAGACTTCAATTTGATTGAGGAAAAAAATGAAGAAAATTAATAACTGTTTTTTTTATACTATGAGTAGGTACTTGATAAATAATCATTCTGAAATTGTGCTTAATTAGTTTTTTACTAGGCAAAGGAAATATTATTTCAGCGTAGTGTCATTATTTTCCTTATTCATTTTTTTTTTAAAATACAGACTTGAAAGTGACACGTCTCTTTAATAGGAGCCGATCATGTGATACTTACAGATGCCAGTGCCCTAAGTAGCTTGTATGTAACAACCTCCAGGCCAACTTGTCATGAAATACATGAAACCTTATATCATTAATTATAGATTTTTCGTACATATGTCTTTGTGTTATGGATCGAACCTATTCTAATCTAAAACATTTCTGCATACTTAAGAGCATACTCCACACACGAAACTTTTGGCCGCTTTCCCATACAAACGTATTCCTCGATTTACTCCCTGGAATTTAAAATTAGAGCAATGACTTTTTCACACATTTTAGATATCGTCTTATTTTTTTAATAATTTATTTATCTCCTTTAACAAATAAAATATCGAAAAAATAAGACGATGCAAACACGCATCTGGTCGATATCTAAAATGTGTGAAAAAATCATTGCTCTAACGTTAAATTCCAGGGAGAAAATCGAGAAATACGTTTGTATGGGGAAGCGGCCGCGAGTCACACTCGAAAACTCATTTTTGTAGATATATTTTAGTATTATGAAGCCATTGAACTATTACTTTTTTATATTTCAGTAAATGACGTAGCCCAAAGAACAGACTCTTCAAATCAGGACCCGGTAGTATGCAAGCTATTCGCTGACCAGTCAAGTGGAATCCTCCAGAGCCCGAGGAAGCCAAGAGACCCGCTCCCCTGTTCGACATTCCGAGGGCCATGTGTCAAACGGGCGTCAAGCAGCTGCCGGATCCCTCCTCGTTCTTCGACAACATCGGGCCTGCGACTTCCATGAACGTCTCTGGCTCCAACCTGAATGTGGCGGAAGGCTTTGGGCCCTCGGTCGATGTCACGTTGGAGAAAATTGGATTTACGGTATATTATTTTTAATTTTTTAATAAAATTCTTTCCCTTATTCTTTTATCTCCTTGAAAAAAGAATGACTAAAGTTGTATAAACTGTTAATTATTATGATTAATATTTAAGAAAAAGCATTCCATTTGAAATACAACACCATATCACTTATAATATGTACAAATATTTAAAAAACTATGGCGTAGGGTAAGAATATGTTTTCCATTTAGAAAATTTCTAAGCATTTTAGCAGAAACCTTTATGATTGAATTACCTAAATAAATCACCTACTAGGAAACGCCTGAAGATGACTCTTCAATTCGTTATGCTTATAATTTTTACCAGCTAATTTTTATACACAGCATTTTGAGTGTGTCCAAATACTTGTGGACAAATATTGGATTGATTTCACCCATTACAGGCTAACAGTTTGTTTGTTATGTTTCACATTTTTATTTAGCTACAAAAAATTTTCATTCAGCCTCGTATTGAGTGATTGTGATGTTGTTCTCCTTAATGCATCACCTACATCTACGCCTACGCTGTTTAATACTGTCTCTTATGAACTGATATCCTTTTTTCTTTGTAGGAACCTCAACCCAGTGGCGGTGATGCGGACAGAAGAAGGGATGCTTGGATACCAACCGATCAAGCTAAGAAAGTACTGTTTCAGGTAAATCAATGGATAATCTTATGTTTTCATATCAGTTTTAGCCAAATAGCGTGAATAATTGAATGATTAGTTACGGAAAGAAATGTTTAAAATGATTCGAAAGGTTAGTGTTACCTTCCTAAACTCCTACCTTTTATCCTACCCTCCCCTGCAGTGTCCTTTTAGTTTAGATATTCTAAAGAAATGGGTTCTTTCCGATTTTTTATTTTTTACTTAAAAAAATTGATTGAAAAATTACAATATCAAGGGAATTTTTTTTTAATTTTTAAGATGTCATATAAATTTCTAGCGCGGTTTGAAAGAGCGCTTTTTCAAATCGCTCGCAAAATCTTCCATTTGGCGCGCATGCGGTGTGACGTCACAGCAATATAGGCGCTTACTACGGAATGAATTTCTCGCCTTTCACACGGTGGACGGGTATGACGTCATTAGCCAATAACGGGCGTTAAAAATCGTATTTTCGTGTTTTTAAAACATAAATTTACTAATAAAAACTAAATTGTGTTTTATATCGTTGGAATTGTAAATTAAAAATATTTATAACGTTTTAAGAATATTCATGTTATCTGGAAGAACCCCATTGCCTGAGAAGTACTCAATACGTTTTATTTTCATCCCAAGCTTCAGTCGGAGAAAAAAAAAAATCGCCAACCTCATATTGAATTAGTGACACTGGAAAATAATAAATAATAAAATAATAACAACTAAACTAGACTTCCTAGATAAGTGCAAATTTTGTGATTTGGCCTTCACTATTTATATAATACAGTTTATACCCTGCCTTAAGAAGTGGATTCGGAATGAATGATACCCTACCGAGTAACTTAATTTTGTCAGAATTTAAACTATCCTGTGTAAGTGAAACGATGCATTTGCTATTAGTTTTGACTAGGTACCATAGTCTTACCTGTGTTTAGCAATTTATTTATTTATATATTTATTTATTTATTCAATAAAAAATATTACCAAAAATACATAATTTCTTTACAAAAGAAACTTTAAATACAGTCCCGATAAACTCCTTAATTGGAGTTTGTCATCGGGTGCAGGAGCTACAGAAAACCCAAACATGCATAGGACTATTTTATTGTCGTAATGTAAATTGAGAAATTCTGTGTCGCGACAAACAAAGAAAAAAAAACAAATAGATTTTAATTTAAATCACATTTTATATTTTTTCATGGAAAAAATCAACTTGAATAATCCTCGTTGCATAAGTAGGCTCGATAAACATCGATATTGATAAATATCGGAGCTAAAGAACATGTGCTTCACTATCGTAAAGACAAAAACATAAAGTATTGCATTTTTCGGTCTATGGTTGCCTGTCAATAATTACGGAACTTTATAGGCGCCCAAAAGTAAAATAAACGCTTGAAAGAGATATAACGAAGCATAATTTTTCATTGAACAGGATTCCTAGGTCTGACATCTCAGAGACTTTTTCCAAAGGTGAATTATTAATTAGGTTTCATAATATATATGAAGTGTTCTTATAATTTTTTAGGCACAAACATCACCCGCTGGATCATTCTTCCCTGAAAGAGATGTTCTAACTATGCCTGGTGTTGTCTTTGGAAGAAGATCTGGTAAGCGCTATTATACTAACCTATGATCGGAAGACTGTTAATCGTACTATCTATCAGTCTATCAATAGTACTCCGTGACGAGTTCTCTCTCTCTCTCGGATCCTCACACTAAGCAAAAGTAAATTAGAAGCCACATACCCTTTTGAAGTAAATAAAAGCTGTTTACATGATAAGTAAGGCAAATTAGGCGAGGTTAGATAGAACACCACTCTGTTCTGGCACACTTCTTTTACTTCTCCACATTTGTAATGCTTATCTCAGCCATCAAATTTAGTGTGTAGTATTTGTTTTCAGGGAGATGTACTGTACGATGTGGTGTCTCACTACCTCGGGGAGGGGGAAGCCGTGCAGAGGGGGCAGCTGGGCTGCGAACACGTGTCACAGGATGAGAGAGGCCTGCGGGAGCTGATTCAGGCGGGCTGCTTCAGGGCCGCTGTCAACCTTACTTCCAGACTGTTGACTATCTACGGACAAGGTAATGTACAGATCGTCGCTTTAATTCAAGAGTGTTGCATCTGCAAAAAATCGTTTTTTTCTTACACCAAAAAAATTAGTAATGTTTTTATCTTTTTTTTCTGTGTAAAGTGTTACATCTCTAAATTTGATGTTTTTGAAATTAGGGGCGATAAAACAGTTTTAACTTTTCGACAAAACCAGCGTAGCAGAACGCGACGTCGGACCATAGAATACACAGTCGGACTGCCATAAATGTTGCCATACTAATAATCTCTATCGTCTCCTATCTTATCGATTTTTTGCAGATCTATTGATTTTGTGGAGATTTATCAAATCTACTGAAAATGTACAACCGATTTACCGATTTTGGAGTCATTTAAATTTTAAAGCATTTATTTTATTCAATTATAAGCGCAGATAAATTCAACATATTATTATTAATAACTTTAGGAACTTCTACCGACTTTACAATTTAGCAACATCACTCATTTGTCGTCGTTATTCGATATTTTGAATTTCAATCTAGGATTTCAGTTCATATTATTTATTACATTATATTCATATTCGCCATCATAAAAGTTTTTTTGTAATATTACCGATACTATTGAATATTATACGTATTATACTGTCGTAATCGCCGCGGGTGATGCGCGCGCCGAAACTTTGTGAAAAAATGTGTGGAATTAGCGCACAGTGAGAATCTGACACTAGCACACAGTTTTTCATCCAGTTTTAGCTTTATACGGGACAGTTTTCTGACTGCACAGGAAACTGTGTAGTTAACTGTCCCGTATATAGTGGGCTTTAGCAGCATATTGGGAATGGTGTTCCAAACTGTCGAGTTTCCTATGTCTGATCTTTAGTGATTTCGTTTTTAACCGATTGTCTAAAATTTCCAGGAGTGGGCAGGGCAGGCCACCCCGGGAAGCACTCCCCGCGCTCGCTGCAGCTCTGGTTCTCCCGACTGGCGCTGCTGGTGAAGATCCACTCCTTCACGGCGTGCCAGGCGGAGGCAGAGGCCTTCGGGACCTTGGACAACCCGGATATATACTTCCAGGTGAGGTGGAAATGGTTGGAAAATGTCCGGAAGCCACAAACGATATAT
Source organism: Micrasema minimum (assembly GCA_022494985.1). NCBI lineage: Eukaryota > Metazoa > Arthropoda > Insecta > Trichoptera > Brachycentridae > Micrasema > Micrasema minimum. The sequence continues at coordinate 7,776 of JAGVSP010000798.1, forward strand.
TATAATTCCCTTGAGTTGATATCACAGGGTATGTAAGTGTGTCTATTCAAATTAGTGTAATGCACTTGCATTCTGCTCTAATTTCGACATCACAGATAAAATTGTACCCTTGAAAAAGAGACACACCTTGTCTGGAAACCGGTTGGGAGTTTTATTATTAAAAAGTAGTTTAAAACAAAGACTTTTATTTAAATAGTTTATAATGAATAACTGCAAAGTAAGTGCTTCTAACATCAATTTCAACATTTTTTGTAATATGTGATATTTCCCTATTGTAGCAATTATTGCTGATTACGATATTTTTTCTTCCAGTTCTATCCGGACATGTACCCCAACAGATCAGGATCAATGGCGTGCTTCTCATTTCGTCTACTCCTGGCCGAGCTTCCGATGCACCTAAAGAAACCGGAAGTGGCCATCGCTAAAACTGCACTTACTTCTAACTGTTGTACGGAAGGTAACTGTCAATAATATGTGTCTTATTTCTGATGTTCCATTTTTGTAAATCATTTAAACTTATTGTTGTAACCCATAAAATAAAAATGCATTAGGTATAAAGGCAATGGCAGGATAATTCGAGTAGTTCACAAAATCAACACCAGGTTGGCGCTACCTTTGGGTAGACCTGTCAAAACCATGTTTAGTTTTTAAAATTATTTTCTGTATGTTCAAAGCGATTATTTTTGTGAATTCTCACATTTTTTAACTCATAACAATGCTTTCACTATGTGTTGTACCGCGATACTCTTCAACAACAACAGTGTATCGTTTTCCTAGCGATACAAAAAGAAGAAAAATGTGGCTCATTAGAATACAATGAGATAATTTAAAACCCACACCTTATTGTATTATTCTCATTCAAGTCCAGCTACCATACCAGCATTGATTAAAATTCAAAATCAACCCACAACACAATGGTACTTAACAGTATTTGACAGGCCTCTATATCTACATTGGTCTACATCTACAACAGCGCCGCCAAGTGGGAGAAATTAGCGTGCCTTGCTGCCATTGATTAAAAATACTTATAATCTCAACTATATTGTTTTCAGATGATTAAGAACCTGAAATCCTCAAAGTGTGAAGTTGGAGGTGATCTGGAGCTGTCTGCACAAGACAGACAAGAGTCCCTCAAACTGTGGTCGGGAAGAGAAGCGAGAATTCAGTTTTCTGTTATTAACTGTGCTCTACAAATGAAGGCAAGTAAAATTATATTTATATACAGGGTTAATTTTTAGTCAGTTAACCAAAAAAAAACCCATTTCAATAAAAAAAACATGTACTTTCTCAAATAAAAAAAAAGAAAAGTGCACCCAAATGATTCCACAGAAACAGTAGAAGACTTGGTCACCCTAGGCAGAGCGAGCGCGCACTCCCCCCGTCGCACTTACCCTTATGCGCATGAACTCAGATGGCCAGCTGTGAGTAGGGTGTGCGTAATTTGTAAAAATTATTAGGAATAAAAATTATAAATCGTAAAAATAAAAAGTACATGTTTTTTGAGTGAAATGAGTTCTATTAACGATACTGTATTCAGGGTTTTTTTTTGTTAACCGACTAAAAATTAACCCTGTATTGTGAACTCAACATTTTCAGTTGAAAGAATTGAGTTAAAAAATCCAACAAAAAAAAGTTTATTTACAATAAATTAAAAAGGCGGACGCCTCGTGGTGTAGTGGTTAGCGGGCTCGATTCCCGACAGGGTCAATAAAAAATATTAATTTCAATCAATGTGATTTTTCACATAAAAAACTTGAGATGTGATTTCTTGGACTGGTACTGAAGAGTGAGGGTTGAATTTACTGCACTTGGTGTACAAATTCAGTACCCTATTCACCACTGAGTAGTAGAGCCGCGGTGCGACGGAACCCCCCTATGTGGTAGCGCACACTATCCTTTAGGTCAAAATTGAGGGTCTCTCATTATTTTTAGCTAATGTTTTTTCTGTGCATAATTCTTTGATTGTAAACCCGACTCAGGATTATTCCCTGGCCATTGAGCTGGTGGAGACGATGGCGGAAGACCCGATGTGGGGCCCCTCGCAGTCCAAGGCGCTGTACTCGGCGCTGGGGCGCTGCTGCCTGCAGGCGGGCCACATTCCCGGGGCGGAGGCCTACTTCCGCAGGGCTGCGCAGATCCGGGCCACCTTGTGAGTACCTGGCTCGTCTGATCGCTGGTCAGATACTCTGCCATCTAAGCTAAAACAACCAACAATTACTATTTACGCCCTCTGTCAATCTACTATCTCTGCTATCTGATGACTTAAACGCCGTTAAGAGGGTATGCTGCCACGTGAACTCAACCGTTTCTCCATACTATCGTAGTCCTCGATGTTCTTCCTGAAATTTAGCATTACAGTTACGATTTTTTACTGCATCATTTTATTTTTTTGATGTGTTATTTGTTACAGGATACAAATAAATTATTTGAAAAATATGACGATGTAAACACACTTCTGGTCAGTATCTAAAACATGTAAAAACATCAGTGCTCTGGTAGTACTAAGTTCCAGGGAGAAAATCGAGGAAAACGTTTGTACGGAGAAATAGCCACGTGACAGAGGATGATAAGTCGCTCAAGCTTCCGGAGATAACATTGTTTTAACACTATTTTTCTTCTTTTACACTTAATAGGCCTTTTAAGTCAACAGAAAAGGCAGATCTATTCTCATGGAATAATGTAAAAGGTTAATCGAAATAATATTTATTGATTCGCTTGAATGTTTATTAAAAATAAAGTGATATATGTTCCCTCACTGGGAAAATCCGTGCCTAATAAACACTAAAGACTATTGAGATTTCTGGTGAAATTGATTGTGATTTTTCATTGAGTAAAAAAATAAATTTATCTACAGGTATCCTTAACAAGACGTCAGAGAGTTGGTGGACCAGTCTCTCCTAGCAGTAGCACAAAATGCCTTCGCCGATGCCTACCAACATTTGACTAAAGCTAATGAATTGGAACCTGCTAATAATATGGTAAAAACATGGCATGGTGAATTTACTAACCTCGTTGCATAGTAAAGATCAGTTTTATAGGTAGTCTTACACGTCCGATAACCTAATTTAATTTAAACATTTGGTCTGTTACTATTTATTTTTTTTTTTTTTTTTTTTTTTTTTTTTTTTGAGTTGCTGAATAAACAGCTTACAATGTTAAGTACAAGGCTTCGAGAATTCAGAGAGGTGGTTTGTGATCAGTTGGATCGACACTTTTACTTAACTTTATATTACTGTACCCTGGTTCACTGCCTTGATCTGTTTGGCCACCATTGTCATGAAGTTCATGAGTAATGGGGCGTGTTTGCTATTCATATTGAGGAAAATCTGTTCATTGAGACAAGTTGCGACCTACTGCATTCACAATTCACAGGACTGTACCGGTTGGTAAGCTGAAAATCGACAGTGAAAAAGCAGATGCCAACACTTTAGAAGAGCATCCTTCGCACAAGCAAGAATCTCATCTCTTAATTTTAAACCTCTTAAGATAACTTCTAGATAACTCCGTGGCCAGTGAAACATCTGCGTCAGCTCGAAGGATGTTTTCATGATGATTACGGAAGAAAGCAGCATCGGCTAATTGGGAAGAACGATTTTGTAATTTTTCATAGTAGAAGTCTATATCGTTCTTCCCATTGCTGCTGAATCTTGTGTTAAGGCAACGGCTTCGCGAAAAGCATATAGACAATCAGAGAAGAAAAGGGGCAGTTCTCTTACAAGTTTGGCAGGCTCGAGCCTTTTCATCAGCCTTTTACATTCCCAAGAATGCCAGCATGACCTCTGAGCCAGCAAATTTGCTCTAAGACTATTCCTCTTGTCTTCATAAGCTTCATTCGTTCAGGTTTTTCCACGATAATAGGATTAACCGAACGATATGTCCATAATAGCTTCAAACCCCAGAACGACACTCTGAAAATATATTAAAAACTTCCACCTCCTGGGGTTCTTTAATAACCCTTCAAGGCTTCCTCTATAGCGAGTAATTCACGCCCTGGAAAACGAGCAACATATTTAACTAGTTTAAACATCCTGCCAGGTAGTTCTGTGTATCCGTTCATAAGGTACAAAAGCAGCTCCGACCTTACCATCTAACAAGACGGCCATTGTAAATAATTCGGATTCATTAGGGATCGCTGGAGCAAATTTTTGTCTATTAATTTACCAGATTTCTTTACAGTATAAATATCTTTTCGTTCTTGAACTTTGTGGTCCAGTGGTGTGAAACAGTTAAAGCTTGAGCGGAGATAAGAGATATAGTTCGGTATCCCCTACAGGATCTTATGGCAAATTGTCGTTGTAAGCTATCCAATTTTCTCTTGTTAAACTTCTTTTCGGCAGCAGTTGCCCATACGCTGGCCGCATATGTGACAAGAGGTTCAATGGCTCCATAATAAATCTGTCGCATCACCGCGGGAGAGCACCCCCATGTAGGTTTTGCTGCTCTTACAAGCAATACCAGAGAGATTCGCCGCCTTATTACAGATGTTATCTACATGTAATGACCAATTCAGTTTCTTGTCTATGGTAACACCTAATATCTTGATTGAATCAACAAGAGCGAGTCTTATACCGTTCATAAATAAGGTTGGAGATGGTTCATTTCTTCTTTTGGTCATCAGCATAGCGTTTGTTTTTTCTTCTGAGAAGGTAAGTTTGACTTTTTTTACCCCAGTCAGCTATGATTGAAAGTGCTTGATTTGCATGATTTGTCTTTTACTATTTATCCATATTATTCATAGAAGGTCAGATATTCATAGAAGGTCAGATATTCATAGAAGGTCAGATATCTAACCGTCCCTGTGCTTAGTAGCTGCAACCTAACCTAACCTCTTGCATAGTAAAATCAGTTTATCGGTAGTCTTACACGTCCGAGTACCAATTTAATTAAAACAGTTTGTTTCTTTACTCTTTACCCATATTCACACTGTTAATAGAAGGCTAGATGTCCAACCGTCTCTATGCTTGGTAGCCGCAAGACAAGTAGGGATCTGGTTTCTCTATAAAAATTGTTCAATTACAAATAATAAAACTATATGATGTTAAAATTTTGTTCAAAACTTGTCTAAACTACGATATTTTTTTTCATTTGGCGACCATGTTAGGGAAACAGAATTCTTCGTAAGAACTCCATATTGTGATTCAAAGATTCATACAATCGTAGTCTTCGATTTTCTCCCTTTAATTTAGCACTAGAGCAATGATTTATAATTATTTATTTATACAATATAATATTTACAAAATAAAATGATGCAAACAAGTTTCTTGTCAATATCTAAATCCCGTTAAAAAATTATTCCAGCTCTTAAATGGAAAATTAATAAATCGTTAATGGACAAGAAGCTTAATTAATGTTTATTGTCACTTTTATTATACTAATCTTCAGAAATCTGATGTTTTGATAGAACAATGTCTATTCAAAATAAAATTCTGTACATACTTCTTGTAATTGACTGTAAAAAACTTTTTTTGTACTTTCACTGATGAACCATCCGCTGTAAAAAATGTTTGTCGATAAATCCTTACAAAATAAACAATTTTTTACTCAACAAAACGTATTTCATAATATATTAAGCAGACGGCGAAGCTACTAAGATGAATAGAGAGCGCATATTGCTATGACATTGTTTATATACTTCCTATATGAAGCTTGTGGATTCCACAAGCCACCTACAGCTCCAATGCATATTCCCAAACCTTCTGCAAACTGACGATGATTTATCAGCAGAAATTTACTGGACTCTATTGCAAAACTAGTGGGTTTTTTTTTGTTGATTAAAATATCATCGTGGTGGTGAAGAGAGCCAACCCACATACAATACATTATGGGGCTTAGCTCTCTTCACCACTACAGCGACGATATCCGTGCAATACTGAATAAATCAATATTCTACCAAAAAATATTCTCGTAATGCTTTTTCTAAAGGAAGGTTCGTATGGAAAGTAATAAAAGAGCACTGTCATTTTTACGCCAATTTTACAGTGGCGATATTTATTGATACAAAAACACAGAAAATGTACAATTTATTTATTACAGCTTTTCATTTTTGACAATAATCTAAGATGAAAATATTACACAGAAAAATAAATGTAACGTTTTATCTATGACCGAGCCGGATGCCAGTATTATGCTTGTCATAACATGTCTGGATGGTCTCAATGATCAGATCTTTAGCAGGATGTTAGGAATCGTTCCATTTGGATCGTGATGAAAACACCCATAAAATTTATTAGATAAAAACTCAGATAAAAATTAGTCGATCCAATTACACATTTAAATTGTTGACCTGTCACAAAAATAATTAAAAAATGTAAAGGGTATTGAGAGATTTAGAAATTTATAATTTTTTTTCATGCGTTGGATAATTTTAGTTAAAAAAAACGTGTTTCCAAAAAAACTTTTATCTGAGTTTTCGAAGGCCTTCAAATAACACTAAGATATTCATTATATGACAATCTTTTAAGACATTCTTGGCAAAATAATAAGCACTTAAATCAAACTCATTGCAGTCTGAAATCTTTACAAGACTTTCAAAATGTGACGGCGACAATTTGTAATTCGGCTCTTCATTTTTGTCAAGGTCAGGTTAAATAATTATACTAGAAACAAAAATCACACATCGTAAAAGGCCAGAGGTGTTCGAGCTTGCGAATCAACCTCTTTAGGACAAGTCTTCACAACCTTAGTGAATTTTTGTCAACTTCCCATTGTACAATCATACTACATTCAACTACAAAATTGAAATGCTCGTACTTAACCCGAAGTGCTCGTTATTGCATCTCTCTACAACTTTGCACAATGGTTAATCAACTATTTAAACAAAAAAACTTCCAAACTACAATATTGTATTCAAAGTGATCAGTTATACAATAATTTGTATCAAAAATAAATAAGTGTCATCGAAAACCAGTGCTTAATTATAAAATAATCGTACACATCTCAAAAAATATTTTATTATTAACGTAAACTAAAAATATAATGCTGTTTTGAACTGAAATCAGACGCGAGCTATTTTATAGTTTTGAAGACTATTATAAGGTTTGATAGATAGTCCATTTTGTTACTTTAACTTTTCCCTACGTCCGTAACGCCGTTTGTTTCATGTAATATATTTTGAAATGTGCATCAATGTTTTGTAACAAGTTCTCAAGTGACGCAGGGAAAGAGTTGAGTCTGTTAGAAGAATCAAAACACAGTAGGAATAATTTAGATGCAGAACGATGAAAAAAAATCATGATTATACTTCTGAAACGTGTCAATTTGAAACATTGATTTGTGATATTGAATGTATTAAATATTTCCTACATTTATACACTGAAAGCTTCATAAATTCGAAACTACTCTATCTAAATATCAGCTTACGTAAAATTTTTAACGGTTATATTTACAATCTGGCAATTGTTTGAAGGACGGATACATATTATTGATTAAGGATATTTAACACTTCAAAATAATGATAGGTAAAGGTTTAAAAAAACAATATTGAATGCTTTGTGTCGTCCTCTGGTGATATACTAACTAAATGTAAGAATTTCTAAATCAATGCGAGTATTAGTTGCCAGATTCTAAGTATAGTGCTATCTAGTTGCAATAAACACGTTTCTAATAACAAATGAAAACGCATTCTGTATCTGAGAACCAAAAAGTCACACTTTCACAATCATAGTTCTTTAGGAGACGCATTTCAGTGATTTTTAACCGCAGTTGGCTGTATATCTCCAACTCATTTTATTTTATACACTGTTATGAAATAAAATTAGTTGGAGAAAAAGTCAATCGCAGCTAAAATTCTAAAATACATCAGAAAATTGATGATTTTAAAGATAGGTGTTTTTGGCTCTGAGGTATAGCAATGATTATTGCCTTCCTCACAGAATTGTGGCTATAATGTGACCTTACCAACCAAATCACCATAAAGATAAAGAAAATTCATCAGATTATTTTTGAATTTTTACCAATTTTCATCAGAAGTAGACGGTCGAAGTATGACACAGAAAAACTTAGTAGTTTTATTGAAAAGGCAATGTTTTAATAAGATAACATTTTTATTAGCAGCGCTGGTAATGATTTATATGGTTGACAATGCATTATAAGTATTCACGAGTCACGGTATTTATTTCCAATTTAAACCATTGGATTCTGATATCGTTTAAAAATGCGTAATTGATTTGTGGAAAGAGAATTTTATATCGGATTGTAAAATAAATAATGTATCGGAGAAGTTTTTTTTTTGCTCAATTAAATCTGCCCGTAATACTAGCTCTGTATTTTGTTTACAGATTAGTTTCTGAATGATTGTGATATCAGTTCTATCGAATACAGAATATTGAACTATGCAAAAATTATTGCAGCTTGGGTCAGTTAATTAATATTGTAGACCATAAGTATTTTCCAAATAGATTGAACTCAAATTGATAAGGCTACATGATGTCGCTAACACCGCATGGGTATTTAATTTAATTTTTTTGTTTTGTCATCTTAATTAGATTTAAACATTGTTTAACGTTGCGTAGAGCACATTGGTATGCGTAATGCAGTGTATCTTGAGCTTATATGACATGAAGGTTAAATAATCAGTCTTACGCTTCAGTGCCAGTCATAGGTAACGCATTACGCAAACTCAAAATGTGCTAAATAAAATAGCGTAATTTTAACAGCGGAATAAAAAATAATTTGAGAAGAATGTGATACTGTGATGTTAGTGACGACTATCAGTTTTTTTATATCAAAATGATTTAGAAATTAAAAACTATTTTTCAGTTATAGGATAAAACACCGTATATCGAAGCCATTATCTAAATTTAATATTTTAGATGAAGATTTTGAATTGGCATTAATTATTGTTATTTCGCATATGATGAAATAGAAAAGCGAGTTAATATAATATCATTACAATGTAATAACTTTGGATCTATATATTAGAACAACATAATCTGTGAATTCTATTTAATAAATGGGATGATTGTTCGGTAAATAAAATTCCTAAAAATAAACAAAAGATAAGTTAGCCTAATTGGTTTAAATAATTAGCTAATGCTGTAATTTTATACAAGAGATCATACCAGGTTTATCACATAGAATTCATAGGTTGAAAAAAAATGTTTCAAACGAAAGGCATCGATATTTAATTTACAGGATTCTAACACAGATGATATCAATACTAACTTTCAACAATGTTAAGTATAATAGCACTTTTGCCTCTCACAACAAAATTCGGAAGACCTTTGTACGAAAACATCGTTTTAGAGAGATTTTTCATCTGTGAAATAATGTTACAACGACTTTAAATACGAGTGGAACAGCGCGTAGTTGAAAATAAAATGCATGTTTAATGGTAGAATATTTACACCATTTAATAAGTTGTCATTTTGACAGTGAAAAAATTTCAAAAACAAAATGTGTCATAGTAAACCATCTCTGAAGTTCGGAGCGATTTTTGATTCAATAATGGTTCTATATGTGTTCAAACGAGTATTATAAAAACAAAATACATGTCCTGTTAGTAAAATATTCGTTCACATCACAAACAGCAGCGATACATCTTTACACTTATCTAGTTAGACCACTGGCATCACAAATGTCTTCCAGCAAAGAAAATTCGCCTTAGATTATAATTTCATTTTAACACTAGAAATACTTGGGTAAACAAGTTCCTATATAGTCCGTTCACAAGTTTGTATAAACTTTCCAGTCCACATACAATATTGTTCTTCTAGTGACTTTTTCAAACACCATTTGCATTCCATTTTTAAAAAAATCATATTCAGTTCGAGTGTTGCTAGCGGGATAAAATTGAAATATTATGGTTCATCGAGTGAGGAATATAATAATTTAGCTGTCGTTTCGCGTCACAATAATAATTTATCACTACTCAACATCAATTCTAAGTTAATTGACTTCAATCGCTACAATTAAACTTTGCAGAAGCACTAAGTGGGAGATTTACATCAACATTGCACACAGAAAGCCAATTTTAAGCACTGGCGATATTGATTGTTATGTCTTGATAAATGCCTTATAAAATTTAAGTTGAATACTAACGCGAAAGTTAATTTATCCAAATATCCGGCGGAAAAAAAGTGTTAAACTTATAACTACCTAATTAGGTTTATAGAAATAATGTATCTAGGTAAATTATAATCTATTACCCACCATTATCGCTACAGTCTAGTCTGCCTTATAGAAAAGTCTCGCTAGTATTCACTATCAATGTCTCAAATTCACAATGCGCAATTATCCAAGACGACCGGCATCTTCAGCAACTATTGCGGGCGACAAAAAACAAAATATAAACAAACGGTCGTTTGAAAAAGGAACACGAAGAACAAGATCAATTGCAGTTTTAAACACGCAGAGCACGTTATAAATCACGCGGTGAAGAGATTAGTCACCGGGCGGAATCAGCCGTAGCGCTGACAGTTGGCGTCGCCGTTCTGACTGATCCCGATCCTCTTAATGAAGTCCTCCTGGAGCATGACGGTCTTCATGATGTTGGGGGAGATGGCGCTGTAGAGCTGCTGGTCGGCGCGCTCGGGGCACGCGGAGCCGTAGCCCTGGTCCAGCTGCGCGGGCGCGTCCAGCGCGGCCCAGTAGGCCTCGCTGGGCGACGCGGCGGACGCGCCCGGCGGCGCCGTGGCTGGCGCGCCAGTGTAGCGGAAGTACGGGTTCTTTAGGTCCAGCGTGTTGGCCGAGCTGATGGTGGTGCCCTCCAGCAGCAGCTCCATGGTCACGTCGTAGCTCTGCTTCTTGTTGGCCGCCAGCAGCACGCGGCCCGTGAGCAGCTGGCCCTGCTTCACGAAGATGGGCGTCTCCAGCAGGCAGCGCACCTGGTACCAGTGCGTGAGCGGCTCCGTGGGCGCCGTGGACAGCCACACGTACTGCGTGCTGCCCGCGAAGGCCACGTCGAACCAGAAGGCCAGGCCGTGGCACGTGCCCGACTGCAGCAGCTGGAAGTGCAGCGGGATCTCCAGGCGGTGCAGGTCGGCCTCGCTGGCCTCCAGGAAGTCCACCACGTGCCGCACGGACTTGGCCATGCAGATGCGGATGTCGAACGTGTCCACGATGGGCTGGCGGAAGTACTCCTTCATGGCGGCCGTGCGCAGCGAGCTGAGGTCCACGCCGTGGAAGCACGTCTGGTACCAGAAGTTGGCCTTGTTGTACTGCTCCATGAAGAGCGCGTCGTCCGTGAAGGGCGCTATGTGCAGGTCGCCGCGAGACGGGAACATCTTGCCCCCCGGCTGCAGCCACTTCTTGGCGTGGAGGTACGTTTCCAGCATCCGCTCGTTATACAGCATGTAGCCCATAGGCTCGGAGATGATGACGTCCACCGACTCGGGCAGCTCGATCTCCTCTATCTTACCGGCCACTATCTTGATCCTGTCGTGCAGCCCGTTGGCGTTCACGAGGATCTGCGCGTGGTGCGCCATGTTGCTGGCCTCTACGGCGTACACTTTCTTGGCGCCGGCTTGAGCGGCGAAGAACGACAATATACCGGACCCCGCTCCCACATCCAGCACTATTTTGTCCTTAAAGTCCAATATATTGTTGAGTATAGCTCGCTGGTACGTGCTGGTCCTGACGTAGTCTTGCATCATGTTTTGCTGCTGACTGAGGAACCCGTAGAATTGGAAATACTGCATGGCGGAGGAGTCCTCAGTTCGTACGGTGAACATCGAAGCGCTTCGCCCGGATTTAACGTCGTTGACCAGCAAATGAAACTTTCGTGTGTCGGCATCCGAATGGAACTTAAAAAACAGAGTTTCATTGTCAATTGTAAATATATACGATTGAGCGGCGACCCTAGCACACTCCGTCTGACTGTAGACGGGAATTTCAAGTAATTCGTGCTCCGTTACCGCGTCCGATTTAATAATTTTGACACTAAGACCTTGCGGGTCGTATTCCACGCTAACACTCGTCGGAAAATTATATTTCGGAGTCAATCCGCCGTCATTATTGACGGTCGAAACCGTGACGGCGCGAAACACGTTCGCCATTTTTAATGCTTTTTGCGGCAAGGAAGTGCGATAACCCGACGGATGGCCGAAATGGCAAACAAAGAAATCTACCGCTGCAACTTCACTCCAGTCTTAAGAAATCAACGTGAATTTGTCTATGCATTATTGTCTATGAACATATGTTTTCGGGGTATTTTGACGAATTTTATTTATGGAGAAAAAATAAAGTTGATCAGTAAAAATCGATAAATTAAATAAATTAATACTGATACCCTAGTGAAATAATTTGTTTGTATCATTTTAATATTTGAAACTTTTCTAAATTATAAAAGTTTTTATAATAATAATTAAATTTAAAAAAGTCATTCTTCAAAAGTCAAGGCTTCTGACTCAATCTTACGACCTTGCATTTTTGAAAAAAAAATCACGCAATTCACACGGAAAACATATTTTTTCAAATGCCTTTTTGTTTATTTTATTATAAAAGCATGGACCAAAACGAGAATCGGGTTGTGGTCTCAGATTCAGATTAGAATAATATCGACGCCTCCTACGTATAATATCGTAACCCACAAAATGCGATTTTACAGGAGGAGCATTTGAAAATATTTTCGATCATATGCATTTATTGTAGATACGACAAATTACGCCCCCAAAAAGCCCTTATTATATTGGCAAAATAAATTTTTTTGTTTTTGGTAGAATTAAAAAAATATAGTTAAATACAGACGAAATCCACCAAAAACTCAAAATCGACGATTTGTGGGTTACGATATTATACGTAGGAGGCGTCGCTATCTAGGTTCGAATCTTATTCCAGCACAACTTATTTCCTGCTAAAAAAAATAATCGTAATAATAAATTAGGTATTTACCCGTTTTAGAAATAGGTGGTGTTGTAAAACACATACTTTAATAATCGTCGGTCTTGTTAAAAGGGAATTGTTGGAGTTTGCAAAAATTTTAAATTCCTATCTTATAAGTAGGTATTCACATGAAAAAATAGGTGTTTAAAACGTAGCGCCTCTAAAATTTTAATGTATGTATTTTTATTACCACCAAAGTTCTCATAATTGCCTACGTCCAGGCGTTACTATAAATTTAAAATAATTTTCACGCCACTCAAAGTTTTTCATTTATGCCAATGAAAAACATATTTTTTGAATTATTTGTACTTATTATTGTTTTGTTCCTATAATTATGCAGTTACGCAAGTAATAAGAGTGATTCGTGTATTTTTTCTGGTTTATTCTACGGTTTTAGTTAATATTAATTTTTGTTACCTAATGTTTTTTTTCTTGTGTGAATCCAACAGCGAAACCAATTATATTAAATACAGAATTTCTAACTACAGATACCTATTCATAAAATGTGAAGTTTGAGATAATGCAACTCACATATCGTCGGTGGTTGTATAAAACCTACATAATATGGAAAACACAAAATTTTAAATGAGGCTAATAAAACAGCTTGTAAATAATTCTAAAATATTTTGTTCTAATAATATTTATCTGTACCTCATGAGAGATGAAAGTAAAATGTTTAAAACGACGACAATAAATGTTTTTTAAATGCTTGAAAAATGTATTACATTAGTTGTAAGAAATTTTATAGCTAAATAAAAATGTACAAACAAACAAAAGATGTGAAGAATTCTTTGGGCATTTTCTAACATTTTCTATTTGACACATGATAGTTTTCATTAATCTGCCAACGAAATATGAATTAACCATTTGTTAAACAGATAACACAAACGGTTTTATGCTTTTCTGTTTCATTTTACTACATTTACAGAAAAAACATGTAAACCGGCCTATAAAAATGATAATTAAAACACTGTCATTAAGTTACAATGGACATGACCTAATGCACTAATTAAATCATCTTAGCTTTCGAAGGTTTCAGATAAAATACTTAACAATGATTGAATACTAGTACTACTACTTTCCCTTATCCACACCCAATGGTTCATAGGGTACTGGATACTGGCATACTGCATCGATACACCAAGTGCAGTTAATCTTGATAATTTGTTATATATCAGTCATTCGCTTCGGTCAATGGCAAGTCATAAGCCCTGTAAACGACTAGTATAATCTACATTCGTTTCCAGAGTTTCTCTGTCTCTGTTGGGATATCAATGGTGTTTGATATTAGCCCAGCATGGGTATAACCCAGTAATTTGTCTACAAGTATTTGTACACATTCAAAATGTTGTTGAAAATGCTATCATTTTATCTATGCAAGAATAATTTCCTCCTACAAGTATTGAATCTTCTTAATACAGATGATCATGCATTTCAAGATAAGCTGAATAAACAAGTAAGTCTTACTAATATTATCAATCTTAGATTAACGATGTAAAATATTATTATAGGTTATAGATAAATATAGCTAAATCGCGTGTTGCACGCAGAGTTAATATTTCACAGACTCCACTCCATCATAACTTTGATTTGGTTCTTCGATTTCATCTCTTAAAAGAGTAATTAATAAATTTATCCTTCTTGTAAGGTTGAATAGTATGTCATCTGTCAATGAAAGATTATGCCAAAGGTTAATATATATACTTCTTCTTCTTCTTAAGATAGACTTAAGGGTCTGTATGATTCTCGTTCGATGCTGCCTTTCGGGATGTCGACTCCCAACTGTCCCTCCATCTTTTTGCAGGTCGTCCAGGAAGTCGGCGGCCAGGTGGGCAGAGATGCATCACGATTTGGCTATTCTACTGTCGTCCATTCTCTCAACGCGTGCATGCCAGTTTCTTCTTCTTTCTCTGCCCCACCTGATAACATCCTGGACTTGCAAGTTGCTCGAATTTGGGCGTTTCTTATCCTGTCCCTCTGAGTTTTCCCGGCGATACATCTTAGGACTTTCACCTCCAAGACTCTCAGCATGGATTTGGTCTATATATACACTTATATTTTTATATATATACATCACCCCTTATTAAATTAAGTAATCATTACATTTATGTTAAAATTTAATGATTAAAAAATTTTTTTTTTTCTGTTGGCCGTTTGACGTTTGAAAAAAACGTTTTTTCTTTATCGAATTACTTAACATTTTGTCCGCCCCGTAGCACAGTGGTAGCGCATTTGGCTACCATGCATGAGGTCGCGAGCTCGATTCCCGTAGGGGGTCAACATTAAATATTTATTTACATGTGATTAATATTTCATATGATAAAATCTTACTTACAATCATAAAGGTTTCTGCTAAAATGCTTAGCAAATTTCTCAATGGATGATAGTGTTTTTACATGTGAAGCATTGCGCCATTTCACTGTTTATATACAAGTTCTGACAGCTGGCAGATATGGATATCAAACACTAGGCGAAATGGGAAATGTTATAATAATATATCAAGTGGCCACTTAACCCAGCCAATGACAGATAATTCCCTTCCAAAACGTCTCGTCTCTGTCGAGATGTTAATTGTGATTCAGGATAAATTTAATTATTTTGATGTAATGTAACGTATTTTAAAAAAAAATTCTGTTTGGTCGAATAATTTTACTAACTAACTAACCATTCCGCCATTTTAACGGGTAGGCGGAAAGAGAGGATAGAACGCCACACCACTCTGTCCTGACATACTTCTTTTGCTAATCAACAGGTTCAATATCCTCACCTTTTATAAATATTATTAGATGTTTCTATGTGCACTAATAAACCAACGTATTACTGACCTCTGCATAAATTCCGCTGTACAAGTATATAACATTAGTTGTCATCAGGCATATAGTGTCGCGTGCCATGAGTTGAATAACCAATTTTTCAGGAAATAAATGCAATAGTGACAATCCGAGTTAACACAATGAAGTATCAGACCACCGGGTGGCTAGACATTTGCGCACGTGTTGTATTTTGTTTTGTGTAAACTGGTATTGTATTGTTTACCATAAACTACAGTATACAATACAATTTAAAATTGCTTAGCGATGCATGAAAACTGGATCAGAATTTAAATGTAAAACATCTTCTCTGACAAACGCGGAATTGAGTTTTGAGAATAGGCGACGGA
Source organism: Micrasema minimum (assembly GCA_022494985.1). Taxonomy (NCBI): domain Eukaryota; kingdom Metazoa; phylum Arthropoda; class Insecta; order Trichoptera; family Brachycentridae; genus Micrasema; species Micrasema minimum. Next base: position 23,755 of record JAGVSP010000798.1, read on the forward strand.
AAAGAATACTAGGGTCATCATCATCATTTCAGCCCGTTGAGGTTCACTGCTGGACATAGGCCTCCCCCTGCCGTCTCCACTCCTCCCGATCCTGCGCCGCCCCCTATCCACTGTCTTCTAGCAGACTTCCTGATGTCGTCCACCCATCTCATCGGTGGACGTCCTTGAGGCCTCTGATTTCTCGGTCTCCACACCAGAACGCGTTTCGTCCATCTGTCGTCCGTCATTCTGGCTATGTGACCGGCCCATTTCCACTTCAACCAAGCAATTCGCTCCACCAAGCATAATTCTCTCCATGCTCCTCTGTGCAACTTGCAACTTCATCAAATCATTGCTAGCGAAGAAATAAACGTATGCTAAGGGCAATGATTTTCCATAAAAAGTGATGAATTCGATCTTGATTTTCTTTGTGCTAAGCACCAAGTGTGCGGTGATTTGCCTTTATAAGAAACACAGAGGTAGATAACGGACGCAGCAACCCTTGTTATCTACTGTCATCCGGCGAAGGCGTTTCGGCTGGCTGGGCCATATACCACGTATGCCTCCCGAGAGCCGCCACCATGCTTGCCTACTTTGCAAGGCATCAGGTTCTCAGCGACCTGGACGTCCCTCTACTGTTGTAATTCGTCTGCAGTTTGCGTCAAAACTACGGGACCTTGGACCTGACTTGCGAGGAAGCACGGGAACTGGCAGCTGATCGCTTGGCTTGGAGGCAGCGCGCAGCGTGTGGAAGCCATATGCTCGAAATAGAGAGCGTATATGGAGTGAAAATGATGTTTAGTAATTACATAATACTTTATCACTACCAACAAGCAACCAAAAGTGGTTTATCGATTTTACAAAAATATTTAGCTTTTTACTTTAAAAAACTAACTAACTAACTAACCATCACGCCTGTTCCCCGTAGGAGTAGGCAGAGAGGATAGAACGCCATACCACTCTGTCATGACAGACTTCCTTTGCTTCCTCTAGATTCATACATCTTCTCATGCACATACGCCGATTATTCCGACTTTTCACATGACCATTTTCAAGTACTTGACGTACTTGGTCATGCCATGTCTCTCTCGGCCCTCCGCGGCTTCTACATCCAGGCAAACTTGCATTTTAACTTCTTTTAGCCGTTCTTTCATCACTCATTCGCTCCACATGACAAAACCATCGTAAAAGCCATCTCAGCCATGAACTCAATAAATAATTACTCAAATTAATCAATAAATAAATAAAATATGAAGTCAATGTTAGGGCAATGCATTGGTACAACACTATGTGCAGTGAATCTTGATTCATTTATTACACGAAGGCAAGATGATCAGTCTTACGCTTCGGCGTCAGTCCGAGGTATCACGTAAATATGAAATATTTTTATGTGAAAATCACAATCGAATAAATATTTTATACTGACTCCCACCGGGAATCGAACCGGGGACCTCATGCATGGCAGCCCGACGCGCTACGGCTACACCACGAGGCGGACTCCTATAATCAGTAAAACATTAAAATGTGGGTCAATAGTTAATTATTTTTCCAGCGAAAATTGCAATAATAGGTATTATCACACTTTAGGTTGAATGACCAGTAAATGTCGATCCAGCAGAAGACCAGGTGAATTCATTTACCTTAATTCTGTGGAATATTTGTATAATTGGCAATACTGAGAAAAAAATCATTGTAATTATCATTCTATGGAAAAAAGCTTATTGAACGATGATACCAACTAAAGAGCACTTTTTACGGGTCAAAAGACTGTACAGTTTCTTTTGCATTTTGCAAACTGTCCGTATAAAGCGAGAACTGTATGGAATATGAAATGGTTGACCTAACAGTTTAAAGATCTTTGTGTTTTTTGATAGATATTGAATGGTTTAATAAATTAAAAAAAAACAAATTTATTTATTTATTTATGTTTTAACCACCTCAACCAGCTTCCCAGGGAGCCCCAATTACAGAGGGGAACAACGTCACAAACACCCAGGCTTGAGAAAAATCACTTTCGATTTTTTTGAGTTTCTCACCGGGAATCGAACCCGGAACCTCCGTATCGTGAGTCCAGCGTCTTAACCATTTAGCGCCTACGGAGGAAACCGCCTATTAGATATTTTTTTTATTTACATATTTACATTATCAATTTAAAAAAACGTTTCCCCGAAGGGGTGGGCAGAGAGGATAGAACGCCACACCACTCTGTCTTGGCATACTCTCTCTTGCCTTCCTCCACATTCATACATCTTCTCATGCACGCACGTAGCTTTTATTCCGACTTCTTACATGCCCACTTTCAAGCACTTGTTTCACTTGATCATGCCATGTCTTTCTCGGCCTTCCTCGACTTCTACATCCAAGGACAGTCGCATCATATATTTTTTTAGCTTTCTTTCATCATTCATTCACTCTACATGACCGAACCAACGTAAAAGACCTTTCTTAATTTTGTCGATAATGCTTATCTCAGCATATAATTAATTACTTGCTTATATTTAGGAAATAAACATTATCATACATTTAAGAACATTTAACAGTATAGAGAAAAAAATTAACATAATATTTATATTATATAATAAAAGGTAAGCTTAGAATATGTATGTTTATTTTTATTAATTTTTTTTTCGCAGAATTATTTAATAAGAAGATGAATAATTGTAGAGGAGCAAAGGAAGTGTGCCAGGGTAGAGTGGTGTGGCGTTCTACCTCTCTGCCTCTCTGGCGTTCTACCTTTGGCATGATGGTTAGTTAGTTATGTTTATATAACTAATCTAGTGCATTTTAGGGAACAGTGTCTGGATGCCATCTCTGGAGGTAATGAATAGCTACCTACTGTGTAACATTTAAAAATGTCTATGTAAAAGCCCTATGGGCGTTAAAACAATAAAATATAAATAAAATAAATGAAATATAACAAACATGATTACTTATAATATAAAATCTACTAGATACATACTGATTTTCGCCATTTTGAATCATCATTAACAAGATCAAATAACAAGAAAACACGATACAATTTATTTAATCAATATACTAGAACAATAGAATATATTATAATTGATTTTAATACGACTCTTTGATGACTGCGTAGAGCCATTGGCGTAGTCAGAAGTAGAAAAATCTTAACTGTGTTTTAAAAAGTGATTAAAAAAACATATTTTTTTAAGAACTCAATTTTTCTGCTGTGGCAAAGAATATAAAATAATATTGTATGTTTGTATTAGAAGCTAACTTTTGGGTTTATGTATTAGGAATTCAAAAAGGGTTATTACCAGTAAGTTATTCAAGTTGTTTTACGTGTTAACGTTTTCGTTTTTCTTTTTAAATCAGAATTAATTTAATTCATGTATTAACTTATTTTTTTTCAATAGGGTATATATTGGCGGGTACATTTTGGTGTAGGTACAATTGGCAGGTACCTAGTTGCCATTTTTTCAATCAACCAATAAAATAAATATTACTCAAAGCATTTTGTGGTCTAACATTTTAATAACTAACTAACCATCACGCCATTTTCCCGAAGGGATAGGCAGAGAGGATAGAACGCCACACCACTCTGTCCTGGCATACTTCTCTTGCTTCCTCCACATTCATACATCTTCTCATGCACACACGTCGATTATTCCGACTTCTTACATGCACACTTTCAAGCACTTGTTTTAACTTGGTCATGCCATGTCTTTCTCGGCCTTCCTCGACTTCTACATCCAGGCACAGTCGCATCATATATTTTTTTTAGCCGTTCTTTCATCATCCATTCGCTCTACTAAATATTACGTATAAATAAAAATGTGTATAAAACCACTCACCAACTTTTATAAATGTATACCGGTTTCGGGACGTAACCCGTCTCTTCGTCAGGACAAACACAACTCAACAGATATCGTTATTAATAACCCATCTTATCATTTATCCCAAAAATGTTCAATGTTACATAGTTCGCAAAATGTTCCACTTTCTAAAATTAAATTTGAAATTGAATTAAATATAATTAAACTAATTGCATTAAATAATGGATATACAACAGATTCAATAAATACTATTTAAAACGGAGAACAAATTATTATGTACATAATATTAAATGTAGTGAATTCATACAAAAATTAGTTTAAAAACAAATACTTATATTCATTATTATAAAACTTACTATACCGCATACAAATAAACTGTAATGTACTTATTATAATAATTAACTAAATATTTACTTAATATTATTTCCTTAACTTAATATTCCTCCTAACTAAATTATTACTTAATATTATTATTGACTAGAATAAATTGCCAAGAGTCATAAGTCCGCCATTTAATTATCACATTATAATAATACCTACGTAATTAATAAAAATTGTGACTAATGAAGCGTTTATCTATCTAACAATCAAATAAATAAAATAAAATTTAAAAACTAAAAAATATAGCTAAGTACTTCACTGTACTGAGTGATTAGGTTATGTGGAGTTATTATTTAATAATTAAAAGTTTAGCATAAAAAGAATACCTTCTGGACACGAAGGCTTTTTTTTACACAAGGAAGGTTTCTTTTATGTAATACTAGAAATAAATCAATATCACACGTCACGCTATTAACTGAAACATCATAATAAGATGAATGACGTTAATACCCCTGTTGTTAAATCATCATCATAGCTGACAGATTATTTTTTCCATATTAGAAAGTAATTGGGGCAACCTTTAACACGATGCGTGCTGTCGGAATTCCATTTTACACTCGGTTAAAACTTTTAACTCCTGCACTGTGCCGGTGCTTCTTTATGGATGTGAATCCTGGCACCTCACAAAAGCTCAGAATGCTCGCTTGTTGAGTTTTGAGAACAAGTGTCTGAGAAGGATACTAGGCATTAGGTGGTTTGACTTCATAACCAACGCTGAAGTTAGGGAACGGACATAGCAACCTCCAATAACTGGAGTCGTGAAGATGCGGCGGTGGACCTGGCTTGGGCATGTACTCCGGATGCCTCGGGAGAGCCTGAACCCGAACTGCCTCTTCTTTACGCCTGCAGGATCCCGCCATCCTGGCAGACCGTCGATGACTATCCTACGGATGTACTAGGCGCAGCTGATGGATGCGGGCCTGACGTGGCAGGAGGCGAGAGAGCTGGCTGGAGATAGGGTCTCCTGGAGGGATCTCGTAATGTCCACCTACCCCTCCTTATTGGTCTTCTTGTCAAATGTGTTTTTCTACAAAAACACAGCGTGTGAATCTAGTGACGTAAAATTATTTTTATCATTTCATTGGGCTTCGGGAATATTCCATATCCGCTCCCTATGTGGATCATTATGACTCCACAAACTGTCTACAAGCCAAGCAATTGGACACCAGTTTCCGTGCACCCTCCCAAGTCAGGTGTACGTTACGTAGTTCCGACGCAAACTGCCGACGGATCATTAACAGTGGACGTCCAAAAAAAACCAATAGGATTTTATGAAACATTCCCTTATGCAAATTCTAAGCGAATTTTAAACTTCGCTTGTTTTTTTAAATAAAAAATTGTACTTGTTTTCTTACGAATGGGGTTGGTTTCACAACTTTTAATTTTCAATTTCCCCATAAGTTCATGCTTGTATCAACTCAGATGTGACTTCATTCTTCATACAACTAGGTTACTAAGTCAATGCTAGATTTCGCTACCCTTAACCTTCCCATTTCGCGTGATTGGATCTATTTAATATATCTGTTTACTTGCAACTATTTGTTTATTAACAATTGTAGTGGAGATTTTTTCTAATTAAACAGACAATTTATGCAGAACTCGTGGAATAAAGTGGTTATTTGTTGTTTTATTGTAATTATAAAAACGCAGATGGCCATGAATCAAGAGTAATAGATTTGAAAATGAAGGTTAGAAAATAAGATCCTTATCAGAAAATCAATTTTAACGCGGTAACCATCGCTAGAAGGATTCTAATAACTAATCTCTAATAAATAATAACCTACATAAGCTAATTGGTGGTTTGAGTTTGTAAGGAATAAGCGAGTGAGGCAACGGACACAGACACTCTTGGTATCTACTGTCATCTATCGAAAACGTTTCTGCTGGCTTGAACGTATGACACCCAAGAGCCTTAACCGTGCTCTGAAGTTATTTCGAATAAAATATATTGCTAAACAACATTTTTGAAATGAATACAAATACTTGTTGACAAATTACTGGATTATACCCATGCTGGGCTGATATCAGATATTATTGATATCATAACAGAGACAGAGAAACTCTGGAAACGAATGTGGGTTATCTAAGCGTTTACAGGGCTTATGACTTGTCATTGGCTGGGTTATGTGGCCACTTGACGTACTACAACATTCCCCAATCCGCCCATCATCTGATAACCATATATGACAAATTTTGGAACTACTTTATATATTGAAATCGTCTTCGTCATTCCACTTTACAGAATTGTTTCTATGCTGGTGTCATCTGTTGAGAAGATTGCAAAGCATTATTTTTGGCAATCATCTTTTATTAGATGTAGGTAAGGCCCTACCGGTCTTTATTACTTACTCTAGAAGACGCCTGAAGATGTCGAGATGATTTTTGTATTTATTTTTGCTTTATATTTTTAACCAGTAAATCTTTTTAAACAAGATTTTTTAAATGAATACAAATACTTGCAGACAAATTACTGGATTATACCCATGCTGGGCTGATATCAGATATTATTGATATCACAACAGAGACAGAGAAACTCTGGAAACGAATGTGGGTTATCTAGGCGTTTACAGAGTTACAGAGTTATCTAGGCGTTTACACATTCGTTTCCAAAGTTTCTCTGTCTCTGTTGGGATATAAAAAATATATTGCGTTTAAGTGTAATAATAGGAATGTTCATAATTTTCATCAGAATATTATCGTAGTTTGTAATAGCATTTGTTAAATAAATATTATACAATATGTATTTCAGGATTTTCAGGTAATTGGCCAATGAAAAAATGTTTTCAGCGCCTGCGCGTATTCAGAAAACGCCCTTATTTATATCCCGTTAATAAAGTTTCATAAATTCAGTAAAACGAAATTTTAACACGAAATTTTTAGTTGTGGGATATTTAGAATGTCCTTAATTTCAGCTCAGACCGAAACTGTATTTTATTTAATCATCATCATCATTACTGGATGGATTAATGGAATTGATTTTCAAATAAACATATGAACAAAATCGTGTTTAAGGCGCCATAAGATAGTCTTGTTGGCTAAATAAGAAATAACAGCGGTGTTATTTTTTTATATCAACTCTATAACAAAATTCAACGACGTGTCTATCTATACACCGTGTACCAAAACTCGTACAAGATGTACAAGCGGAAAACCTGTGAATCTACATCATATTTGGCGTCGATTTTGTAAAAAAAAATAAATTATTTGACATCGAGAAAATCGAGTAAGAAATAGATTTTTCAATATTATAAAAAAAAATTAGTAAAATTAATAGCATCCATAAAGACAAAAGAAAAACCACATTTTCATAAGAATTTGTGCAATTTTACTTAATCTGCTAAACTTATGAATGTTTTCATGAAAAAAAATTTTTTTTTTCAAGGTCAGATTCAAACATCATCTTTCACATCCGACTCCAAATATGATGTAGATTCACCAGTTTTCGGGTTGTACTTTTGTGGGTGTTTTTTTACTCTATGTATACCTAACAAAATTTATATATTTTAAATTATAGTTTCCTACTTAAAAAGCTATTTATTTTTACTTTTACAATGTCCTAAAATAAGATACGTTAGAGAAATACAGAAAACTACGCCTACCTAAAAAATAAGTCCTACGTTTAAGAAATACATGATCTACGCGGTTTAAAAATCACTAAAATGAGTCCTGAAAAACGATGTCTTCATTATTAATGGTGAGGCTTTTTGGCTCTCGTGTACAAAAATAAATTTATTGAAGTGAATCTTATTTATTTCTCTAAATAATTTAAATCGATTCGGTTCTCAAGACAAAACTTTCAGATTTAGTAGACGTTCCTTATTCTAATTATTTGAATATCAAATGAAACCTCCCCTCATACAACCAACTGCAGCGTCCCACAAGTGCATTATCTCGATTGCTACAAGTTAATGCAAATTGCAATGCTTGAGGGAATTAACTGATTTAAATACAAACTAATCCCAGACGGTAGCTATTAGGTACCTATTTATGTGTTTCTGAAAGCATCTAGTTATGTTTTCTTGATGGTAGCAAATATTTTTTTTACATATCTGATATCGTGCGGCTTGGAGTAGCGGGCGCCGCATTCAACAGTATGATAGCTGTCTGGAGATTAGATGTTTACTTGGTAAAAACAAAATGCCACCTTTATAACGCCTGCATCACACCTGTTCTCCTCTAGGGCTGCAAATCATGGCACCTAACCAGGGCCCAAAATAGCAGACTCCTGAGTTTTGAGAATAGGTGTCTTAGAAGAATATTAGGTGTACGGTGGTTTGACTTTGTAGGGAACACAGGAGTGAGGCAACGGACTCAGCAACCCTTTGTATCTACTGTATCTACTGTCATCCGGCGAAGGCGTTTCGGCTGGCTAGGCCATATACTACGTACGCCTCCCGAATCATGGCACCTAACCAGGGCCCAAAATAGCAGACTTCTGAGTTCTGAGAATAGGTGTCTTAGAAGAATATTAGGTGTGCGGTGGTTTAACTTTGTAAGGAACACAGGAGTGAAGCAACGGACTCAGCAACCCTTTGTATCTACTGTATCTACTGTCATCCGGCGAAGGCGTTTCGGTTGGCTAGGCCATATACTACGTATGCCTCCCGAATCAGGGCACCTAACCAGGGCCCAAAATAGCAGACTTCTGAGTTTTGAGAATAGGTGTCTTAGAAGAATAATAGGTGTGCGGTGGTTTGACTTTGTAAGGAACACAGGAATGAGGCAACGGACTCAGCAACCCTTTGTATGTACTGTATCTACTGTCATCCGGCGAAGGCGTTTCGGTTGGCTAGGCCATATACTACGTATACCTCCCGAATCATGGCACCTAACCAGGGCCCAAAATAGCAGACTTCTGAGTTTTGAGAATAGATGTCTTAGAAGAATATTAGAGGTGCGGTGGTTTGACTTTGTAAGGAACACAGGAGTGAGGCAACGCACTCAGCAACCCTTTGTATCTACTGTCATCCGGCGAAGGCGTTTCGGTTGGCTAGGCCATATACTACGTATGCCTCCCGAGAGCCTTAACCATGCTTGCCTATTTTACAAGGCATCAGGTTCTTGGCGTCCTGGTCGTTCACTGTTGACAATTCACCGGCAGTTTACGTGTATAATTTTTTTTCATTATATTATTGTAAACTACCTGTAATATACTTTGTTGTTTATGTAAATAGTTTACATAAAAAATCTTTAGTTTTCGGTCTTCTTCGTTTCTGCGCACGGCCGATTTCCCATGTAATGCGCATAACGATTGCGCAATACACCAAATTACGTAACTTTCACGATCAATATGTCAAGTATTCTTCTTACCGGTAGTTCTTCCACTTCCTCGTGCACCTATCTCCTTCTATCGCCTCCTCCTCTCTCTTTCACAGAGCTGGAAGCTAAATGTCGTGATATGAAATCTAGGTCGTAATTTAGTTAGTTGTTATATAACATCAGTTAGTTGTTTTCATATTAATATTTCATGTGTGATACTTTCGACTGGTACTGAAGCGTAATACTGATCATCCTACCCTTATTTTTCTGTTTTTTTTAAAAGAAATTAACTAACTAACCATCACAACGCCACACCACTCTGTCCTGGCGTACTTATCTTGCTTCCTTCACATTCATACATCTTCTCATGCACGCACGTCGATTATTCCGACTTCTTACATGCCCACTTTCAAGCACTTGTTTTACTTGATCATGACATGTCTTTCACGGCCTTCCTCGACTTCTACATCCAGGCACAGTCGCATCATATATTTTTTTAGCCGTTTTTTCATCATCCATTCATTTGATATACTCAAAAATTTCAATTTAAAATGCATATATATTATGTTTTTCATTAAATTTTTAGTTACCTATAATTAATTTGACAATCGTGTAAAATAGGCAAGCATGGTTAAGGTTCTCGGGAGGCATACGTAGTATATGGCCTAGCCAGTCGAAACGCCTTCGCCGGATGACAGTAGATACCAAGGGTTGCTGTGTCCGGTGTCCATTGCTTCACCTCTGTGTTGCTTACAAACTCAAAGTTCAGGTTTTCGGCGTCCTGGTCGTCCACTGTTGACAATTCGTCGGCAGTTTGCACGCAGAGCTGCGGGACGTGGACTTGACTTGGGAGGAAGGCAGTTTGTGGAATCCACATGAGAAAACAGTGAACGACTTATCAACGCGTCGTTTGAAACTTATTGAAACTTTTATCGTATTTAGGAACTCACTAATTGTGAATAATCGGTGTTTGATTCTCATTTCTGACAGCTTGTTGTCACAATACTTGACGCTGATTGGCTGTGGGGAGACTCATCGGCAATTAGAACAAACTATAGCACGGGCTTATCGCCAATGAAAGCCCCCACCTTTCCCTAGACTGCTTTAAAGACTATTGAGTCTTTTTAGTCCAGCCAACTCTACCGATTTTTTCAACAAGCTAAACCGCGATTTTAAGATTGTTAGTGTGATAAAAATACGGATGAATTTACGTTATGTACGCGAACAAATGCTTTCATTGCCCCTACCACTGTCTTGGCTTATGTATTATAATTGTCATTGTTTCCATCACCCAAACCAACCAGAGTCGGCCCAAATTAACAGTAGTAGGGTATATTAGTTTCTACCCCGATCATTATTATTAGTAATTAGTACTAACCGTGCGGCCGTGTGGAGACCGGTATCCCGCCTCGCCAGACTAGACATCCTAGACATCCACCCGTTCTTCCGCGGTCAGGGTCGCAATAGAGGGGGGATTAGGGAAAAGAGGAGAGGGGACAGAGAGGGGAGGGGACAGGACTTATCGCCAGTTGGATTATGATTTTCAAACTCTATTTTTAAGGGGAGTTATCGTTGACAAAAACTGATTAATATTTTATTCAAATAGGACACCGCCAACATAACAAAAATGACATACAAATCTCAATTTTCAGCTGTCGTGGACTTATCGCACATAGGAACAATACGACTCATTTACGTCTTAACTACGGGACATGGATCCGATTTAAGAAGACACGAAGTAGTTTGTGGAAAACGCATATTAAAGTAGATTCAACATAATTATTGTTTTGATTTTAAAAGTAGGTAATATACAAGTCTATAAGCAGGTAGTATGTTTCTATCTCTTAATGGGTCGTTACGTCAGAAGAGGTAATATCGTTGGAGTAGTTTCGCTTTCATCCTCCCACCCGCTTCGGCCTCCTTGCCCCTCTCTCCTAACTGCTCACTTCGGCAATCTTCGGCGGCGATCGGAGATGCACGACCGCCGGTCGGGTGGCGTCGCCAGAGCTGCTGGATCCCGGACTGCGGTCCAAAAAAGAAATATTTAAGATTTAAAATAGAAAATCATTAATCTGATATCCACGAATGATAGTGTAAGATGCATACATGCATTCTGTCTCCTCCCCTCTTTTTCCCTACACCCTCTTCAATCGATTCTTTCTCTTCCATGTCCCTCGATTGAGACCCCTGACCGCGGATGCTCGGATGGATGTCTGGGGTGGGGGGCTTGGCGATGCAGTATATAAATAATGATCGGGGTAGTAGCTAACGTTTTCCTACCACTGTTAATTCGGGCCGATTGTGATTGGTTTGGGTGATGGAAAAAGTGACAATTATAATACATTAGCCGAGACAGTGGTAGGGGTAATGAAAGCATTTGTTCACGTACATCACGCAAATTCATCCGATTTTTTATCACACGGTAAAATCGCTGTTTAGTTTGTTGAAAAATCGATGTGCTGGACTGAAAAAAGACTCAATAGTCTTCAAAACAGTCTAGGGAAAGGGTGGGGCTTTCATTGATATCCACGAATATTTTACGAGATAGATCACATCATTTAAAATCATTTTTTTATATCTGTAAAAGTTCTCTTATGAGAATGATAAAAATATGGCTTGATGGATGTCTGTCTGGGTGTACAATTGTACAAGTCGAAAAGGCCGAGAACGACAAGGCATGATCGAGTACAGCAAATACTTAAAAGTGGTCGTAGAAAAGTAAGAATAATTGGCGTGCATGCGTGAAAACATGTATGAATGTGAAGGAATAAGGAATGTGTGCCAGAACATACTCCCCTTGAATGACTAAACACTAAACACTGCAACCAAGGTTACAAAGTTTTGTTGTTATATAGCTTAATCAACCCTACTCATCCAGATATGTCACTTGTTTTTTTTATTAGATTTTTGTCTTTACATTTCAAAATTCAATAATGTTTTAAGATCATACTCCACTACGTGACTCGCGGCCGCTTTCCCATACAAATGTATTCTTCAATTTTCTCCCTGGAATTTAACATCGGAGCAGTAATTTTTTCATACATTTTACATATTGACCAGATGCGTGTTTGTATCGTGTTATTTTTATAGTTATTTGTTCATCTCTTAAACAAATAAATTATCAAAAAAATAATATGATGCAAACACACATCTGGTTAATATCTAAAACGTGTGAAAAAATCATTGCTCTAATGCAAAATTACAGAGAGAAAATCGAGGAATACGTTTTTGTATGGGAAGCGGCCTTGAGTCACGTAGTAGAGTATGCTCTTAAACATGATATATGAATCGAATTCTATTGACGTAAAAATCTTGAAACCCGATTTGATAAATGCTTTATTTTTGAGGTTCGAGGGCAGAATGCAATGCCCTCGAATGACTAAAAGCAAGGGAGAGTAGTAGAAATATTGATGCTAATGTTGACCTTATTAGTCGGATAGATCGCCTTCAAAACAACTGCATCCGTTTCGTTTTCAGTTAAATGAAAAAAATACTAATGTAATAATAAATATTTATTTTATTTTATTTTTTATTTTTATTTGTTTATGGACAGCCAACAGACATACACTTATTTTAAATATATATAACATTAATTTCTAACAATAATGTCCACTTAAAGGCTATCACTTAAGTATCTAAAAATATTGAAACATTTATTATTGTTGCAAAGCACCCATCCTGTACACAGTTGCTTATTTGTAATATGTAAAGCATAAATTAAAATGTTTTAAAGGAAAAGTAACATAACTGAAAAATAAGATTGGCATTTTTTAGAAATTAAAATTTAGAAAAAAATAAAACTACAATACCTAGATAATCAATGTATGTACAGGATAGGTACTCATCACATACCTTATTAGATTAACTAAATAACATAATTTTTAAAACAAAATACTTAATTTTTAAAACAAAATACTTGCAGCATCTTTCTTCAACCTATCCAATTTAATATGAGTTAAGTCTATATAATTAAACGTATTATTATACGTGTTGCAGGATCTGTTAATAAAAGATTTATGTAATATATTAGCTGTAAGTATTTTTTTTTATAGCTAAATAAAAATGTACAAACAAAACAAATTTGAAAAATTTCAATCACGTCTCATCCTACCGAAAGGAATTGAAATGGCTTTTTTCTTTGAATAACGCATAAACTTTCAATCTCTTTCCCTTTTATACAATATTCTTAATAACCCAACTGCACCAAGATACCTAGCAGATAATTTTATTTACCTCTCTGAGCATGGACTATCACTACGCTTATCGAATGAAAAAACACTCTGTATTCTTAGGCATCACACTACCTTTTTTACGAAATCATTCACTGTCCAGGCCGCAAGACTATGGAACGATTTACCACGGGATGTAAAAGATGCGCCCTCCGTATTTGTTTTTAAGAAACGCCTGAAGCATAACTATACCTCTCCTCAAACTTCTAAAACATCCTTCATTCATCCTCTTCCCTATCCCTTTCCTTCCTTCCCCTTTTCCATTTCCCCAGTCATATTTTAGGAAGTATATTTATTTTGTAAGTAATGCCATGTAATTTTAGAGCTGTGTCTTTCCACCAATACTCGGTACAATAAAAATCATCACTAAATAACTGAGGGTTGGTTGGAAAATATTGCTTAAAAGAAATAAGACCGCCCTTGTACTTTTGCAATGTATTTTTTTTTTATTTTTTTTAATTTATTTATTTATTAAAGTACATATACATATAAAATATTACATTTTATCGCCCAACTAGGCTCTAGGCCCGTTTTAAGGCGAGTAAATATATAATGGACATATTTTTTTTTCTTTTTTATTACAAATTTTAGAAACAATACATAAATAAAATACAATTACAAATAATACATATTACCTAGTCTATTAAGAAAAATGAGGCTATCTTCGATCTACCCTCAATGGTCATCAAATTTTCTGACTCCCTCCGACCAGCATCAAGGAGAAAAGCTGCCAACATCCTCTTAAGCCTGACAGCACCACCACACTTCCAAGAATCAGGGATGAAATTATATATCGTTGGACCAATGTAGTAGTGCTGCCGCTGAGCCAAGGAAGTATTGACCCTCATTTGTAGAATCAGATCCTTACTGGAGTGTCTAGTATCATGCTTATGGCAAACCGAATAAAAATCTATCCCCATTTAAATAGGTGACCGCTACTGACCTCAAAATATACTGCTGTCGCATGTCCAGGACTTTCAATTCATTGAAAAGTTGTACATGAAGTTTTAAATAAATAAATAAATATAAATAAAAACCTTATTTTTGAGGTTTGAGGAGCAGAATGCACTGCCCTCGAATGACTTAAAGCAAGGGAGAGTAGTAGAAATATAGATTTATTATCCATAGTGGCGCGGCGCGTTGAGTACCCCTGGTGTCCCACTTGAGTGTTGCGCCATCGCGGCGCGCTAGAGGCGGAAGCAGTTATGTCACTTTCCCTAGTCTACTCTACACAGCCTACATTTCTATGTAAGCGTTTACCGCGGGCCGCGTTCAGACTCTGTAATAGGTGATCTTGTACACTAGACTTATCACTGGTCTTCTGAAGAGGGAAAACATGGTTAGGGTTGCACGGAGGCTTTACAATGAAAGCTCCACTAACTAACCATCACGCCATTTCCAAGAGTAAGCAGAGAGGATAGATCACCACCCCATTCTGTCCTGGCACACTTCCCTTGGTTCCTTCACATTCATAAATCTTCTAATGCACGCACTTTGATTATTCCGGCTTTTCACACGACCACTTTCAAGTGTTTGTTGTACTTAATCATGACATGTCTTTCTCGGCCTTTCTCGACTTTTACAACTAGGCACACTCGCATCGTAAATCCTTTTAGACGTTCTTTCATCATTCATTCGCTTCACAGGACCACTTCCCTAAACTGTTTTACAGACTCGATAGTCTAAGATTAGTCAAGCAGAACTCAACCGATTTTTTTAAAGGCAATCTGCGAGATTTAATGATTCAGTTTTAACTGAAAAAAAAGGACAAATAAAAGGTTATATTTATCAACATTTTGAATGTGTACAAATACTTGTGGACAAATTACCGGATTTGCCAAAAAAATGCTTAACAAACTTCTCAACAGATGACACCAGCATAGAAAACTTCGGTAATGCGGAACGACGTAGACGAGTTCAATATATATCAGTTCCAAAATTTGTCGTATATATGTTTATCAGATGATAGGCGGAATGGGGAATGTTGTAGTACATCAAGTGGCCACTTAACCCAGCCAATGACAGGTCGTAAGCCCTGTAAACGCCTAGATAACCCACATTCGCTTCCAGAGTTTCTCCGTCTCTGTTGGGATATCAATAATATCGGTTATATTTATAACCGCGCGCCAAATTGCCCCTATCACCGTCGCAGCTATAAGATTGCCAAAAACACATTCATCCCAACCTGCTCGAGGATCTGGCCCAAATTTACTTTTTTATTCTACCCCATTTTTTTTCATTAGTTACAACTACCTCTTGCCCAACTGACGCAATTCTCGCTACCCTAAGACCCCGATTGGGCACAAAATCCTAATCCCGGTGCCCGTGCTGATTTTCGAGGCACATCAACAATAATATTGATCACCGATCGCTGATCAACTGATCATACTTAGTTTCAGAACGTTCTAGGAAAATTAATAGTGAGACACAACCGGCCATCTAAGGGAAATTCCTAAGTACTTACTTGCAGAAAATCTAGGACAGGATAAACTATTTTTAATTAAAATTCTTATTCATGCATCATAATATTGTACATATTTCTTTAAAGGCGAACATTCAACAATGTTTATAACCAGAACACACTTATTATAAATTGTTTATGGTACTTTAATTTTTTTAATTTTTTTTTATCCTTCAACCAAAAAATTATTTGGTAGTGCTATACGGATTGCCTTAACAAAGGCGCAAAAAAAACAACAAAAAATAAATTATGGAAAAAATGTAATTTTTAAGTAACTCCTGCTTTGTATTAAACAAAATAATGACAATTCAGTAGTAATAATTCAATTCAATTCATAAAAGTATGCTATTTTTCATGAGTGTTTTCTTATGACGTTATCACGTAAAATCGGTCCGTAAACCGACTTTACAGACAAGCAAAAGTTTTTTCAATTTGATTTTATTAAGAAAACAGCTAGACATAAAATGAGCACAATTATTAACAATAAATAAATAAAATAAAATAAATATAAGCTACATTAAGTTTTCTATATTTATGTTGACAGACATATGAAAATTATTTAAGTGTATATAATATAAAGAATGATTAGTCTATTAAAGTAGAAAATACAACATTGTATACATGATTTTATTGCAATTATGCATGCCTATTTTACAGTTAATTCAATCAATCAAAAATTATTAATAATGAAGGTCCTAGCTTGGGACCGATACACTTTTAGTCTAGAGTATGGTAAGTATGGTAAGAGAACACCTTAGTACAGTATACCAAAAATCTGTAACATGCTACCAACAAGTATTAAAAAAATAATTAATTTTTCAAGCTTAAAAGAGAGACGCGTGCTGAAAACTTGGTTGCTCGAGCGCGATTTATTATATTGAGTTTTAGAATTGTATTTTTATTCATATGTATTTTATTTTTTTTGTGCGATAGGGTATGTATTGTGAACTTTTATTTTTAGTTGAATTTGTATTTATGCACCTACTGACGAGTTGCAGTAGGCAACTCAGTAGGACATGTATTGTTTTCTTTTATGTATATATTGAAATAAAAATTTTAAAAAAATTTAAAAATTAAAAAAAGTGGAATAAATCGATATTAACTAAATTTAATTTTTTCGCAATAGTTGCATTTCTAGCATTGCTTGCATTTGGAACTAGAGTTAGTTGCTCGTTGAGGGACTTGAAAGCTACTTCATCTCTGTAGAAATGTATATTTTTTAATTATTGCATTTAGTCAATAATCAGTATGTCAAGTATTAACATCAAGTGGCATCGCACCGTGATTCTACTATAATTACTAGTTTCGTACGTAAACTGAAATGTTAAATCTACATTATGTTAATAATATTAACTTTCACTGAATAAAAATCTCGTATATTTAAGTAAAAACGTCAGATCTCCAAATCTGATACTTTGGATCTTAAAGTAAATGTGGTTTATAACTTTAGAAAGTTTACAAAGTTCGCGAAATGATGTTTTAAAGCCGTGTTATAAAGTTTTTAACCAAAATAAATAATTGTGTGTTTTATAAAACTGTATCGTATCTACCATAAAATCATAAATCATAATTGTACACGGCTTAGTAAAATAAAAATGGTCATTGCAACGATAATTAGATACATGGGTATTTTATATCAGTTATTAAGAGGGAGCCTGTAATTGAACATTAATATTACATATATTAAATAAAATTGTATATATAAAACTGTAACTATTGTTTTCTCTAACATGGATTGTTCTTTTATTATTTCTATTTTTCTTGTATAAACATGTAAAAGGCTTTATGCCGTTATTGTAATAAATAAATAAATAAATAAATATTGAAAACAATTGTATGTCTAGACATTGGCTTTCAAAAAAAATAGTAGTTTTCCATAGTTAATTTAATAAATCGTGGAGAAACAGGAAAATCTAATTAGGTGACTTCAAAATCAACATTTTTGGGTTTACTTACCTAAACGTGTTTTCATATTTTCATCCATGAATGAGTTACTACAAATTTAATTGATGAATTATTTTATTTATATAACCATTTTAACTGGCCAAGAGGTCCAATAACAGAGGGAAACAAAAATTTATTGAGTTTATTAAGCGAAGCTGTTTCACCTGCTCAGAAACCCGCTTGCACAGCGCGGGTGTAAGCTGTGCGCCTTTCGATTTAAGCTTAGACTACGATGTTCTCCGCGTAATTTATACAATGATGTTTGTGTGAAAGCAGGGATCGAACCCGGAAACTCCGTTTCGTTAGTCCAGCGTCAGCGATTACTATGCATTATCGATAAAAACTATATATTTCTTTGAGAAAACTATGTTTTGCACATATTTTTCAATTAACTTCGTTGATAACCTGTAATGTAATTGAACATATTTAAAAAAAAATAGATTCTAATTATTTGCAGGGGATAAATTTGTTATGTCTTAGCGGAAGACAACTCAGTTGTCTCCCCATGATCGGGCTCCGGGCAAGGGATCACTTATATCTATAGGTAGATACAGGTTGATAAACGCTTGTATCGACGCTTTTCTATGGATTTTCGTTGATACAAGGTCGATAAACTGTATCTTTCGTGATTTAAAAATAATAATATTTGCTTTTATGAATCACCGGATAATATTGTATGCATTAACTGTTTAGCCTATCATAATAAAGTCAACATATTCGCCTATTTTGTATAATATTCTTTCTTTATTATAACTAGTTCGTATGTTTAAAGATCCGCCATTGTTTTCCAGAAAGTTCCAATGCAATTATTCAGTTTGTCACCTAATTCTGCCAATCATTTAGTCAAATGGCAGAATAAACATTATTCTACAATATAAATTTATCGCCAAACTGGAATATATTAATATTATTGACACAAATCAAGGCAAAAAATTTTGAAAACGTTTTAATTCACAGATTTTTTGCTCGTCTGCTGTTTTGTTAAAAGTCATCATCATACCATATCCGCTCCCTATGTGGAGCATATGGATTCCACAAACTGCCTCCAGGCCAAGTCGAGTCCACGTTCCGCAGCTCTGACGCCGAGAACCTGAAGCCTTGTAAAATAGGCTTCTCGGGAGGCTTACGTAGTATATGGCCTAGCCAGCCGGAACGCCTTCGCCGGATGACAGTAGATACCAAGGGTAGCTGTGCTCGTTGCTTCACCTCTACATATGTTCCTTACAAAGTCAAACCACCGCACACTTAATATTCTTCTAAGACACCTATTCTCAAAACTCAGAAGTCTGCTATTTGGGCCCTGGTTAGGTGCCATGATTCGCAGGCATAGAGGAGAACAGGTGTGATGCAGGCGTTTATTAAATATCTAATATTCACGTCATTATCTTACGGATAGTTTTTAATTAACTCAACGTTAGTAACACTAACTTTGTAGTTTTCCATACTACTTCTACTTTCTTTGTATAGTTATAAATTTTTACCACTCTAGTAAAATGGTTGAGTGTTTATTAACTACTATTACAACTACTTTCTCTTATCCGCACCCAATGGTGCATAGGGCACTGCATCGGTACACCAAGTGCAGTGTATCTTGATCATTTTATTACATGAAGGTAAGATGACCAGTAATACGTACCAGAAATAACATAAGAATTAAAATATTAAAAAAGTAGGCATAGTTAGTTGAAAGAATAGTTTTATCAATCTCTAGGGACGTTATCTTGTCCCAAAAAGTAGTGTTTTGCTAAATGTAGGACAAAAATAATTTCTATAGACAGTAATATAATTTGGTAAACACTGCGTGGGGCAGTGGTTTAATTGTATTATTAATTCAATTTCATATTTAATTTTTTTATCATAACTCATCTCATATACCATCTCGCCAATAGTTGTAATATAATAATAACAGTGATAAGCAGTACACCCGGGTTTAAAAAGATATTGTATTAAATTGGATATCAAGTACAGGGCGGAGTGGGGAATGTTTTAGTACATCAAGTGGCCACTTAACCCAGCCAATTACAGGTTGTAAGCCCTGAAAACGTCTTAATATCAATATTTCCTTCCAAACTTCTCGTATTTGTCGAAATGTCAATTCGACGGCTCCAAGGAAGACAGCAATAAGTCAAATTGACAGATTTGCTTTGAAGCAAATTAAATGTAAATTTATTTCAAAATTCTAAAACTGAATAAATAATTTATATACTTCGAACAAGAATACATTAGAAGGGGCGTTTCCAAACAAATTTTCTAAAAATGTACGCGTCCTGGGGTTAATTTCATAACACCACTTATTATCAAATTTCACCTAGGCCAATACACGAAACGTGTGACGTAGATGTCTAGTTATGACGTAGATACCTATTGATGACGTAGTGAGTGACGTAGTTGGTAACTAGACACCTCAGACACGGTAGTATTTTTCCAGTATGGAATGTCACTTCTCTGAAATTCTTTTTTTAAGGTTATACATATAAGGTTATATGATGCGACTGTGCCTGGATGTAGAAGTCGAGGAAGGCCGAGAAAGACATGGCATGATCAAGATCAAAACAAGTGCTTGAAAGTGGGCATGCAAGAAGTCGGAATAATCGACGCGCGTGCATGAGAAGATGTATGAATGTGGAGGAAACAAGAGAAGTGTGCCAGGACAGAGTGGTGTGGCGTTCTATCCTCTCTGCCTACCCCTTCGGGGAAATGGCGTGATGGTTAGTTAGTTAGTTATATATATTTTATTTTGTTTAACAACTGAATTAATATTTTCGGACGTGGATAAATTATTTTAAACCGTCAGAAATGTATCATCATCATCATCATCTCAGCCCGTTGAGGTCCACTGCTGGACATAGGCCTCCCCCTGCCGTCTCCACTCCTCCCGATCCTGCGCCGTCCCCATCCACTGTCTTCCAGCAGACTTGTCGTCCTGATGTCGTCCACCCATCTCATCGGTGGACGTCCTTGAGGCCTCTGGTTCCTCGGTCTCCACTCCAGAACGCGTTTCGTCCATCATTCCACATTCCGAAGCTCCATTCCCAACTCACTCAAGACTCGAGTATTCAACCAATGCATTCTGCCCGTCCTTACTTATGGCGCGGAAACAATAACTCTGACCAAGCAATCCTCCCATAAGTTGCAAGTTGCACAGAGGAGCATGGAGAGGATTATGCTTGGAATAACATTAAGAGACCGAAAAAGGAACGATTGGATCCGACGCCAGACAAAAGTCTGCGACGCGGTGCAGCGAATTGCTTGGTTGAAGTGGAAATTGGCCGGTCACATAGCCAGAATGACAGAAATGTAAGCGAGCGAAAAACTAAATTTTGAGTGTGTTAATGTCCTATTCCTAGGGAATTTGTAATAATTAATTGCTTTTGCAAGCCCGTCATGGGTAAAGTTTTTTTCCACAAGTAACTAGATGAAAAATTATCTGCCTCATGGTGTAGCGGTAGCGGGTTGGGCTGTCTTGCATGAGGTCGAGGGTTGGATTCCCGGGGGTCAATAATATTAATTTGATTGAGTTTGATTTTCAATTAAAAATATTTCATGTGTGAAGCGTAAAACTGATCATCTTGCCTTCGTGTTAAACATTATTAAGATTCACTGCACTTGGAGTACCACAGCAGTGCCCTATGCACCATTGGGTGCGGATAAGGGAAAGTTATAGTCAGGGGTGGGCTGCCAATTTTTTAACAAGGGGCTCGCGGGTGGAGGTTGTTGGGAGGGGGGGGGGGTTTCGTGGGATGGGGGGGGGGAGGGTGGAGGTGTATCATTTTGTTCTAACTATCCAAAACACTAATACATAATAATGAAAAACAATTAAAAATACTTAATATGCACATCAAACGACAAAATATAGATATGACTTGTTTTTTTACGGTAGAAAATTTTTTAATTCAACAAATCTAATATTTAATATTAGTGGCAAATGTACTTACCTACCTCAGATTTCAATAGTGAAGTGTTCCAAGATTGGCGCAGAAATTTCATGTTGATTAAAAATGTTTTACTATATTATGACAAAAAAATATAAAAATGTACTGATTTGATCTGAGAATATTAATTTCTCTTAATTTAACAAGGGGCTCGCCGGCCCAAGTCAAATTTAACAAGGGGCTCGCGCGAGCCCCTCCGAGCCCCCTGCAGCCCACCGCTGGTTATAGTAGTATTTGGACGCAATCAAATGTTGATAATTATGAACAAAATTTTGAGTGTGTCCAAATAATTGTCGACAAAAACTGGATTTCACCCATTACGGGCTGACATTTAATTAGAATTTGACGTCTCAACAGAGACGAGAAGTTTTGGAAGGGAATATGGATATCTAGGCGTTTACAGATTTCTGCTAAAATGCTTAACAATTTTCTGAATGGATGACAGAGAGTGTTCACATGTGAAGCGTCGCGCCATTTCACTGTATATAGATGGAGCCGAGACAGTGATAGGGGCAATGAAAGCATTTGGTCGTGTATTTAACGTTCTTTTCTTCCACTTTTTCCAGTTAAAACTGAATATTCGCGGATTAGCTTTAAAAAATCGGTAGAGTGAAAAAAGACTCAATAGTCTTCAAAACAGTCTAGGGAAAGGTTGGGGCTTTCACTGTATATTCTGATAATTGGCCGATTTGGATATCAAATACTAGGTGAAATAGGGATGTTGTAATACATAATGTGGCCACTTAACCCATCCAATGACAGGTCGTAAGCCCTGCAAACGCCTAGGTATCCAATTCTCTTCTCTTCTCGTCTCTGTTGAGATGTCAAAATTGTATTTTGATAATTATGTTTTAATTATGAATCCAAAATGGCGTGAAGATGGCCCAGTGCAGGAAGAATCATGGGCTTATCTGTGTACATCACAAGGGCCAGATAAGGAAAGTGGGCCAAAGGGTCCAACCAGCTCTGTACGATAAGAAGGGTGCCCTTATTATTCTTATTATGTACCAGATAATAAATATTTATTGTCATGGTGATTGCACTTATCGGAGCAATTTATTTATCATTATTAATGTCAATATTCGGGTATTTAGATGAAGTCAATTTTCATTTCTGTAATTTATTATATTTCTTTTCTTCTTCTTTCGCCGCGTTCGCTCCTATGTGGAGCATGTGGACATCACTAGATCCCTCCCTGTCGCCAACCAGCTCTCTCGCCTCCTCCCACGTCAGGTCCGCATCCATCAGCTCCGCCGAATACATTTAAATACTGCACGAATTTATTATATTCTGCACTAATAAGCGCACTTTAATCGGGACAGAAAACTGTGCATTAAACTGTCTCGTATGTTTAAAAAATATTTTTTTTATTTCAATATATACATAAAAGAAAACAATACATGTCCTATATTTTTTTTTTATATCCCTACAGAGATGAGGTAGATTTTTTTTCAAATTCAGGAATATGGATATTCGAGCGTTTACAGGGCTTATGACCTGTCATTGGCTGGGTAAGTGGCCACTTTATGTAGGTACTACAACATAAATAAAAAATATATACCTACTCCCGTCTTGGGAGAAAATCCAGATTTGTGTGCAAGTATTTGAACACGACCCAAAATGTTGAATACATGTCCTACTGAGTTGCCTACTGCAACTCGTCAGTAGGTGCATAAATACAAATTCAACTAAAAAAATAAAAGTACACAATACATACCCTAGCGCACAAAATAATTTAAAATACATATAGATATAAAAATACAATTCTAAAACTCAATATAATAAATCGCGCTCTGGCAACCAAGTGCTCAGCGCGCGTCTCTCTTTTAAGCTTGAAAAATTAATTATTTTTTTAATACTTCTTGGTAGCATGGAAAAACTGTGCGAAATGTATATATTTTTTAAAATATCATATCGAAAATACATTACATGTATTCCCCGTGAGCTACAAATATCTCATTTTGGGCCTTAAAGTAATTAAATTTATTTTAATATAGATTGAACAAAGAACAAATTTTCCATTTATTATTAATTTTTCGTATTCCCAAAAAAAAAATGTTTATCTCATATTCTAATCTTTATCTTTTTCTTATTTTTTTTTTCTTTTTAACCACCTCAATAGGTCAGGAGGCCCAATTACAGAGGGGAACAACGGCACAAACACCCAGGCTTAAAGAAAAATCACTTTTGATTTTTGTGTTCTCACTGGCAGTCGAACCCGGAACCTCCGTATCGCGAGTCCAGCGTCTTAGTCATTACGCTACGGAGGCTGCTTATTGCTTGAAAGAGTGCAAAGAAATTCACAATCGACATTCTATGTATACCCACGAGCAGGTCATGCCTTTGTGGGATTTTTGTTTATTTTTGACGTGATAACGTCCAATAAATCGAAAAACGCCGGCTGCACACACGAAAAAGCATGACTCATTGTCACGATCCGCCTGAGCCGAGTGTGCAAGCGAAAGCGCGGAACAAGCGATAGAGAGGCACAATCGGTCTAAGCGTTCGGTTTGTGACGCATCTATCTCTCTTCCACTCCATCGGCCGATGCGTCCGAGTAGAAGGGAGACAGCAGCAGCACACAAGAAGAAAAAAACAAAAAAAAATGTTAATTTATGGAAAAAAATTATATTTTCAATCAACTTCTGCTTTGTATTATACAAAATAATGATAATTTAGTAAAAATAATTCAATTCAATACATAAAATTATGCTATTTTTCATCAATGTTTTCTTATGACGTTAACACGTAAAATTATCGTCCGTAAATCGACTTTACAGACAGCCAAAAGTTTTTAATTTGTATTTATGTATTAGCGTGTGTCTAAAAATTTTTTTTCTTAAGATAAATAAATAAATAAAATAAAATCAGATTTTCAAAAAATCTGTGCAGTTTGGTGTTAAAAGGCTAAGATTTCCTGATCTTTCATCAATGCAGTGTGCCATGCACCATTTTTAATTGATTGTCCTTGGTTTCGTGCTTTTTTTTTAAATAGATGCGAAGAAAAAATTACATATCAACCATATTGAAAAAAATAAATAAAACATGAATGTTTTTTAATTACACCAAATTTGCTATAATTTTCAAAAATTAGTAGGTGTGCCGTGTTATTTCAATAATTATTTTTTCGGATACGCTGTCAGGACTTGTTGAATAACAGTACTTAAGCGGACTGTAAACAAAAAGCTTCTGTGACCATTGAATAAAAATACGTTTACACCTAATGAAGGAGTGCATTGTTACACCAGTGTTGCCACTTTTACTAGGCACTACTTTCCTTTATCCACACCCAATGGTGCATAGGGCACTGCATTGGAATCTTGATAATTCGTTACATAAAGGCATTAGTATTACGCTTTGGTGCCAGTATTTATGAAAATGTTAAAAATTACATTGGCATTGGTAAACTAAGTACAGTGCATCGTTATAATTTGTACCAATGCAGTGCCCTATGCACCATTGGGAACAGAAGAGGGAAAATAGTAGTAGTAGTAACAAAACTCAAAGTACAACCTGAAAACTGGTGAATCCATATCATATTTGGAGTCGAATGTATAATATGACTTGAATTTGAACTTGAAAAAAAAAATTACCGCAGATTAAGTAAAATTGCACAAATCCTTATTTAAACGCGGTTTTTTATTTTGTTTTCTTTATAGATAGTATAAATTTGATTACATAAATGATATTTGATAACAATTCGCAAAAAATTATCTCAAGTTTCTCGAAAACCATCGGGTCAAATAAAAATAAAAAGTTCTACGGAATTGACTACAAATATGATGTACATTCACTGGTTTCCCGCTTGTACTTCGAGTTCTGTTACGCGGTGTATATTAATATCATAATTTCGACTCAAATTATTTACTTTAAAAAAAACTTTTGTTTGTCTGTAAAGTCGGTTTACGGACGATAATTTTACGTGATAACGTCATAAAAAAACATTGATGAAAAATAGCATACTTTTATGAATTGAATTAAATTATTATTACTGAATTATCATTATTTTGTATAATACAAAGCAGGAGTTAATTGAAAATTATTATTTTTTCCATAAATTATCATTTTTTTGTTTTTTCTTCTTGAGTGCTGCTGCTGTCTCCTTTCTACTCGGACGCATCGGCCGATGGAGTGGAAGAGAGATAGATGCGTCACAAACCGAACGCTTGGGCCGATCGTGCCTATCTATCGCTTGTTCCGCGCTTTCGCCTGCACACTCGGCTCAGGCGGAACGTGACAATGAGTCATGCTTTTTCGTGTCATCGATTTATTAGACAGTATCACGTCAATAAAAAAAATTCTCTGTATTATTGGATAAGTTCTCCATACATTTTTCTTCGACGCGTTTTGATTCTTGCAATTTTTTATTCAATGTGTCGGCCACATCAGAATTAATAATGAAAGCACGGGCAGACCGGCAACACGTCCGCCGTAGCGAATTACGAGGCAGTTTCGCTTTCCGCGACCCAAATACGACGGACTTTCACGAAAGGCTATGATGTGTCGTATGCTCTGTGAATACGCGCGCTGTGCCTCCTACGTCACTGTGACGTCACGATATCATTTATGACAAGAATAATTATTTCATTTTATCTCGATTATAATTGACATCTCAACAGAGACGAGAAGTTTGGAGAGGAATATGAATATCTAGGCGTTTACAGGGCTTATGACATGTTATTGGCTGGGTTTTACTATACACGGAGTAACAAAACTCGTAGTCAAACCCGAAAACTGGTGAATTTACATCATTTTTGGAGTCGAAGGTTAAAATTAAAAAATAATAATAAATTATTTTTTTTTAAAAAAGCTTACAGTAGTACCGCAGATAATTACTTAAAATTGCACAAATTCACATTAAAATGCTGCTTTTTTAATTTTGTTTTATTAATGGATAGTATTAATTTGGACGAAACGCGTTCTGGTGTGGAGACCGAGAAATCAGAGGCCTTAAGGACGTCCACCGATGAGATGGGTGGACGACATCAGGAAGTCTGCTGGAAGACAGTGGATAGGGGCGGCGCAGGATCGGGAGGATGGAGACGGCAGGGGGACGCCTATGTCCAGCAGTGGACTTTAACGGGCTGAAATGATGATAATGATTAATCTGACTTTATAAATACATGATATTCAATAGCAATTTGCTAAAATTTATCGAAGAAAAAATCAACTTCGTACTCAATTTTCTCGAAAACTATGGGTAAATTTTATTCTACAAAATCGACTCCAAATATGATGTAGATTCACTGGTTTCCCGCTTGTACATCGAGTTTTGTTACGCCATGTATATTCTGATACATATTCTGATAATCGGCAGATTATCAGATCGGCAGATCGGGAGAAATCGGCAGATCAGTAGATCGGGAGAAAGAAAAAAAAAAGACGAATTGGAGCTCAGTACATCGCCTACGTATAGATTTTATATAGTTTCTTAAATAATCGTTGTCTCAGATCCTTTGTTCATAAATTGGGTCAGGAATTAATTAAACATATTGAATGTACAGCGCCCTTGGGGTGATTTCTCAAAAATGGCGCTTAATAAATTATCCAAATAATAATTATGATTATTGGTCCAAGACTCATCACCAGAATATTTTGTGTTGTCCACAGTCGAAATAAATAAATATTAAAAATAAATTTAAAAAAAGGGTAAATATCTCAGTGTCTCTTCTCTTCGCTTTGTCACCAATTAATTCCAAGGTGCATAATTCCCTGCAATTAGTTGCATTACACTTCACCTGCAATGATATTAATTTGGTCTTTAAAATAGATACGATACATAACGACAAGGCGATCAATCTTACGTGTCAGATGTCTGTTTACTGTTACATATTCGAGGTAATTTGTGAAATATTTCATGGGATCTTGTTCATGGGAGAATTCTTACGTGAAACATGCCATTGAATCAATGCGTCAATGTGAAAAGTTTAGTATTTGTAACAATGAAAGGAAAATGTATTGACCCAGTTTGGAATCGAACCCAGACTCAATTATGTCTGTCTAATTACATTTTTTTTAAATAATTTAAACATTACGTAAAAAAAATTTCCCTAGGAATTCAAAAGGGGCTTCTATTTACTCCATTAAGCTGAGTTAGAAATTTTCATCATCCTCATCATCATACCATATCCGTTCCCTATGTGGAGCATATGGATTCCACAAACTGCCTCTGTCAGGTCCACGTTCCGCAGTTTTGACGCTTAGAAATTTTGGTGTATCAAAACTACTACTTTCCTTTATCCGCACGCAATGGTGCATAGGGCACTTAGAATATAACATCCTGTTCACCCACAAGCTCCACAGTTGCACAGTTTACACCCGCGCTGTGCTAGCTACCCTGTAAGGCGTTGGACCCTCCATCGGTCACCGATCGCATTTTATACAAAACATTGAATTATTCATTTTTTTATTATTCTATTTTTATTATTTTGCTTCACAGAAAATTGAGCGTCACAATTAACGGGCACATCAAATTCTAGAGAATAGTAAGTAAGTTTTTATTGTATTATCTTACTTTTCTTTTAAAAATAAACGCCCTTGTTACGCACATATTTTGAATAAACTTTCAGAACTAGAACTATAGATCTCTATGGTAACAACAATGTGGTTTCATGAGAAAAAAAATGTATCTATATAACAATTAAATTTACTTTTATAATATCAAAATTATTTTATCGTGTTTTTAAAATGCGCGCACATTTGGAAAAAATCGCCTGAAATGAGGAAGTCCACTGCTACCCGGAATTGAATTTTAAAAATGCTTTCGTGTAGACGCGAATAATTAAAAAATTTTGAAGTTGGATTAAATATCTCAATAATTTACCTAAAAATAAATAAAAAATAGCATTAATTTCAAAATCTTAAACAATGACGTCACTCCTTGTATCTAAGTGTAGTGTTTTCCGTTTCCGTTTTTAAAGGTGGCCGCCATTCACTCTCCCTAGAACAGCTGTTGACAGTTTAAGTGACAGTTGGCTGGAGAAATCATTTGCATAGATTTTTGACAGTTTTGTTATTAGCTGGAGAAATATGTTAGCCGTGCCATGCCGTTAGCCGCCCGTTTTATGACGTCACTCCTGCAAAAATGACGCACTTGGTACATAGTAGTATTTGGCGCGGTATTTGAAATGTGCTACTTTAAAAAATCGTATCTTCATCAATAACTTATAAAAAAATATTAAATAATTTTTTTTTGCTTAGTTAAATAGTACGTTGAACTTTCATCGTTTCAATGTACCTAAATCAGTAAATTTATATGTTCACAAATAAGAGTATAATAAATTATATGATTCCATTTTAAGTAACGTGCTTTTTAATCTTAAGAATTAAATATTTTAATATTTATAAAAAAATATATTGTTTTCTCTGAACGAAATATTATAATCATAGTTCAAATAAATTATACACGTTTT